>JAMKCH010016949.1:0-22890 GCA_023653785.1 Ophioderma brevispina
AAATAGATTAAGGATCAATAATTGGTTATAAATGAAACATTGATGAAATTTAATTAGCATTTGTTTGTGATAGTATCATAGTAACCTAGTCCACATACATAACCCACCAAAGGTCACCTTTATGGGGAAAATGATTTTTGTCATGGGTATACCCTGGTGGTCCAGCAGCGGATTTAAGGAAAAGGGCCTATCAGCAGCAGCTTAAGGTGGGGCCCTTTAGGGTCGCGAAGCCACATAACATTTGTCGCTCTTTAGTGCGATTAGGGGGTGTCTGACCTCAGAACAAAAAGAGAACACAAAAGGGTGATTTTTTATGGCCTTGGCCCCACCTTTAAGGGTCAAACATTTTCAACCCCCTCCCCCATTTACAAGTGTTTGTGAACGATTCCTAATTGATAACAATTGGGCCCTATAGCGTCGCGAAGCGATAAATGCATCCCCCTCAGAAGTGAAGAAATTTTTAAAACCTGCTCTTAAAATGGTGCGATTTGATGCATTATCATGGTTTGAGGAGTCCAAGTGTGTGAAAATATCGGATCCAAAACATGGTAAAGATCAAATTGGATGATTTACGCCCAATATTAATTGATCTTGCTATATGAGTCTTAAAATATTGGGCTCGACTGCGTCTCGCCAATATTTTCATAGCTCGACCAAACCGGGCTTAATTGATCCAATTTTATCGTAGTTGTGATCCTGATGGTCACGCTGCTATCGCCCATCGGAAACGCTGTATGAAGTTGTGTTTTATACCTCAAGAAAACCAGTACAAATTGTTAAGGGAGCATTAATTGCAAACACTTGTAAGGGGGTGATGCAAAAAATCAGAATTTTCAGGGCCCCCTCCCCCCCCCCCCCATTATGGATCTCAAAAAATCACAGCCCCTTTTATCAGAGAAAAATAGGGGGCCTACTGACGTCAACCCCACAAAAAACCATAAAGACCCCATTTTCACGTGCAAAATTAGGAGAATTTTTTTCTTGGCAGTGGCCCCACCATTGAAGGGTGAAAGATTTTCAGGGTCCCCCGGTTACAAGTGTATGTGAACGATTCCTTTTTGATAACAGGGGGACCTGATGCAAAAGGAATTGTTTGACTTTGCGAAAACATCCACTCCCTGAACCCATCGCATTTTGGTAGAAAAAAGTTGTGTGGGCCCCAGTGTCCTACAAGGCGATGTTGATGATGTGAAAGGACCCCGGGGGATATGGGTGTAAGGCTGGCGTTTTGAAACCCAGGGGCATTCGGTGACAGAGGTCTTTTTAGACAACTTTGCAAAAATTTCGCCTAAAATAGGGGTCTTTGAGTGAAAATTTAGGGGTCTTTGGTGACAGTTTTGGTAAAATTTTTAAAAATACGGGGTCTTTGGGGACATTTTCAAATATATAGGGTCTTTGGGTCAAATTACCATGATTTTTGAAAATTTCTATCTTTTTTTGATATAGGCTAGAAACTTTCAAAACAATATAGAAATATCTTCAAAACAGCAAATATAATGTCACGTGGGTTGATATTTGAACTTATTTTAAAGACACTCAGTGATTCACCCGAAAGATTAAAAATATTTGAAAATTGCAGAAAGACTCTTAATTGAAGTACAAGTCTGTAGAATTAATTTTCATAAGTAAATTTTTGCAACTGAAAACTTAACAGAAAAGGAAGAAAACAGCAGTATTCGAAGATCTCCATTCAATACGTGGATTTTGGGTTTTCCGACTGGATGTTAATCTTTACCAAAATTTTAATTACCAACAATGCGCACTCTATATAAAATAAATAGCGCATATATATTCTATGGTATTTTGTGTCATACGGTCATTTTTCTGTCATAACTGTGCAAAAAACATTTGCTGTACATAAATTTTACCAGTAACTAGTACTCTTTGATTGCCTTTTAATTTTTCCGCCACAAAATGTGTGCGTAGTTTAAAAGAGGCGCACTAAACCGCGAGCGTGCATGGAGTGATGCATATCTACCTCGTCATCGTTGGTGCATTGGGGATAGGAATTTCGTGGTTAAAAAATGATTTCCAGTAGGAAACCAAAAATCCACGTGTACGTGTTGTAGTAACTAGTAAGTGCGTAAGTTTCCGTTTGGACCATTAATTTACTAAATGTGGTTTTTTTGCCTTTATTAGGTTGATTTTCAGTCTTATCACTGGTTAGGGTATGTTAGGGTACCTGAACTTGTTACAGAAATGCAAAATCTGGATTTTGATGATTTTTTTGCTTTTCTGATTAGCAAATCAACGATAGTGCCTTTAAGTCATTTTTTGCGTGATTTCATGGGAACACATTATTTGGTGGTGGTGCGCCATGGAGCCCTCTAGGTATGACAGACGAGTGTAACCCGGCTTGCGCCAATTTGTTTTCTAAACAGGTTTCCAACGTTGTTCTTCGAAATAACACTTACACTGCCACACCCAAACATATGCAAGCAAACACAGTCTGAGGTACTGGATGTATATTGGGTATTGTTTTGGAGTGTATACTTAATAACCAAGCGTAACAGAGTAAAGTGAACATATCTTAGAATGGAGTGATCAATGAATTCTGCCTGCACCTACAAATTGGCAGCGTTAAACAAAATTTGTCTGTAACGGAACTGCATGTGTTTTAATATCACGATTCAGGTTAGGTCTTACCGAATCCTGTACAACGTGGGAGGCGATTTTTGTAGAGCTGGTATAGAAAACGGACGAGTAAATTACTGAGATTGCTATTGTAATTGAGTAGTAGCCTCTATCATATATGATGCAGGTAGAACCTTAGCTTAGAAGGCTTTAGCTTAGATAAGAAGGTTCACATTAGGCCAACTTTAGAGGGAGGTGTTCATGCAGTCTCAAGTTGATAGTGCCTGTAACATTACTAAAATTGCTTCCCTGGTGGTTCAATGGAGCAAATCACTTAAATTATCTAAAAACTTTTAACTAAATCTAAGAACACGGGTTGAGTTTGATTCTGGAACTATCCCTATCGTGAACACCAGTTTTCCAGTCGAGCACCGTAAAGCACAAAGAACATTTTGTGGAGAAATTATAACCTTCCCATACTGTAAAGAATAGGAGGTCAATGATGTCACATACAAAAATGTACATTTACAATGGCATGCTTTCACAACTTCACCAACACGATTTGAATCATTTTGGCATGAAGTTTTTGTCTGTAACTCAGCTAATACTTGGGCTACATATTTGATTGAACCCCTCATTTTAAAGGAAAAGTAATTTACTTTTCCGTGGAAACACTTTCAGATTCAAATAATGACTGATAAAAGTTTGAACCTTCTTAGCTTAGAGCGAGCGCTCAGACTGTCATATGACATAATTTGCCAAAATCTCAGAATTTCCATAAATTCCAATAAAATATTTGCAAATGTTCTCAAACAGGGGTTTCAGACATTCCCGGGAAGTTTCAGAGACGGAAATTTCCAAATTTTTAAATTTTGGGAATAAAAGGAATTTATGGATTTTAGGAACTTTCGGGAATTTTCAATAAACAATCTTTTGGAATTGAATACAACTATCATTATAGTTCCTTTTGTGTTCAGATTAGATAGATGTCTCTACAGGTACACCCGTGTAAATGCTACAGAAACACATACAAGCAAACAAGCATGTTTAACAAAAATACATCAACCTCTTTACAAAACCAATACCCGTTTGGGTCAATTTGTTTTATTCTATCACTCCCTTGTCTTTGTTAGCTTTATCCTGTTAACCACCCACCTTATTAACCTTAGATTTTAGTGAGAACTATCTTCAAATTAGACTTTACTTAAATGGTTTTGAATGCTTCTGTAACAAACGCTGATCATTTTCAGTGGAAATTCCCGCCATGGGGGGGGGGGGTGCACAAGCCCCCTGCTCAGAACGAGCCACCTTCCAGCTCCCATAAATGAACCTGACCATTGGGTACAGTTCTATGAGGAAGGGCCCAATTTCCCCGCCCCCCCCCTCAGAAATGGCAATTCAAGGTCCCTAACATATTTTTACAAAAAAATTTGTGTTAAAGCGGCACTGGCAACATTTTCACAAAATATAAAATTTCTTCAATTGCTCTCAAACGATAGCCTAGGCCATTGGAAAGAACAGGATATCTTGTTAACACATAAAAATAACATCACCCAAACAGTAGGGACATTGATATGAGGATAACGATATCCAGGAATTTGTAGGCTGGCTAACTTTCAGTTTTCATAAAGTTAATCAACAAATGTGACATACATGAATAATTTGACTCGTACGCAATGATTATAAAACACAAAGGGTATTAGACCGACCAAAAAGTGTGCATAGCGCGGGACAATGCATACGCGCATGCGCCGTTCCGTGTGGTTAAACGCCATTTTCGGTTTCTGCTGAAGTTCGCGTCGCAAAAAAGCGACGCCTAAATTACAAATAGTTCAGTTACCCATAAGGAATCTAATTTTTTTTGGTCTTAATCATTTTAGGCGGTGATGGCTTGTGTATACTAAAACGCCTTTACAACCATGCAAAATATCGATTTTGAGAAATATTGAGGGCGCACTATTTTTCAAAATGTGTTCTGCAGTTAGTCCTAACAGAAAACAAGACCTTTACAAACATGTTTGAGGTAGTGAATTGGGAATGGCGTCAGTTGACCCGACAATGTTGGCTAGATTTTTAGAGTGCCCTGATCGATACCCTTAATAATTGCATGTAGCAGTATGTCATATTCTTATTTAGCACAAAACAATACATAATTGAAAAGGAAGGCCTAAAAAACATGGTTTGATTTTTTCCTGGGAGAAATGTTGAACTTAATAACTGCCAAAATTGAAAAATACCGAAAATTCCCATATTCCCGGGCTCCCCTTCAAAATTCCGGAAAAAGTTTCCGGGAAAAGTTTCCAAAATTCCGGAAACTTTCCACCCCTTGCAACCTACTCAAAACAAATCCAGGAATTTATTCAAAATGATTGGGTACTCACTCGAAATATCTCGACTCCTATCAGGAGTCTTGTTCACTCTGGTCTGATGAGTGTGGTGTTGTTTTAGATATTAATTATCAGCGAATCCAGTGACGGTTGATGATGACGTTCATCTCGGGGTAGTTCGCTGATGATTATCTTATCATAAACTCTGCGAGGCTGATGCCCCTTCGTCTATTCATGTGGTAACTCCTCTGCTTCTATCCAAATGATTCTTGGACCATCGGGTTGGTTTGTTTGAGTCATGGTCAAGACTTGTGCCTCGTCCCACCCAACTACGTGGTTGTTTATTGCGAAATGTTTGCAATGGCGGATTTATAAGTGCCTGTTGTAGATGTCTTTCCTTTGCGATCTGGGGATTGAAGGTCTTAGCAGCAACTTTTTTGTTTTCAGTCGTTTCATTTAGCCTAGTGGAAAACAGGCGGCCGGTTTCCCCTTTGTAAGTTTTGGGGCAGCTTTGCCCGGGGATTTCATAAACCTCTTTCCGCTGTCATCAAGTTTGTTTAGCCTTATCTTTGGTGGACAAGGACATTCCTGATGGTTTTTGTGCGGCTTTAGAGATGTGGAGAACCCATGTTTTTTAAACACTCTTGAAGCTTTTCAGGTATGCCTTCCACATGTATAACACGTCCTTTTTTTCTTTGTTGAGTTTTTAGAAGTTGGCTTAGTTTTGGTTGTTGTCCTTTTTCTTCTATGCCCTTGTTATTGACCACTTTGTATAACCCCAATGGCTGAGGCATGTTCAATGGTTGTTCTTCCTCCAGGTTTCCTCCTCTTCTGTTACTATGGGCTCCTTCCTATTAGTAAGGTTCTTACAACGCCAAGTTTTTGATGTAATGGATGGTGAGATTGGAATTGTAAGTACTGGTCCGTGTGTGTTGGTTTACGATAGATGCAGCAGTTACTTTAGGGAGCCATCAAGGTTCTTGGTGATGATGTGTCCACAGAAAGGGATGCCCTCATTATTGGCTGCTTCTTCATAGGTAATTTTAAGGTGCCTGTAGGGTCTAATCTTGTTCAGATGGTTAGTTAGATTTTCTGCCTCTCCCTTCTTAATAATTTCCAACAGTCATCAATATCGTTTTCCAACTCTGGGTTTACAGTTGCTGGCTGTGATTGGCTTCATTCTCAAACCATTCCATAATAGATTTATGGGGCTGAGTGGGACTCCCATTCGCCATGAACCTTTGACTTGCTGGTAATCTTCCCTGGATGTGAAGGCAATTGGTGGTGAGACCAATTCCACCGGTTCCATAAGATCGTCTTATGCTGAGAGGGTTCTTGTTTTCAGTTTCGGATCTTGTTCCAACCTTGTCTAATTATTTTCAGAGTGAGGTCCACTGGGGTCTTTGTGAATAGTGCAACTACATCAAATGGGCGATATGAGTTATTCGTCTTCGCCCCGACTGTGATCCCTTTTAAATCCTCACAAGTATTGGAATTGAAAGCCATGGGTGCCTGCTGTTTCCCACAAGTGGACTGATGATGTCTGCCAATGATCTAATACATTGTAGCCAATTGACCCCGTGTAGTCAATGATGGGGCGCAACGGTTACAATCCTTGTTGTTCTTATGGGCTGCATATTTGCTGGATAATCTCAGCCGTGGGTACAAAATCTTTGTCTGCTGGTCTTATTATGTCTTCACGCACAAGTCTTTTTAGAGTGGGGCCCACTAATTATTCCGTGAATTTGGGATGGGTCTCTCCTGATAAGAGTCAAAATTTTCCGAGTGATACCACTCATTTTATAATGAAAATCTGGATTTGGTTTGGAACATTTGCAATTATATGACTATATGAACAATCTGATGACTTATTTCGAGTCCATAACTTACCGTTTGGAAATCCCAATGCCCCAATCAAACAAGTCATGTCCGGCCCCCCTGGTTAAGTCTTTTATTTATTCTTTCTACTACGTTGATGACGCTTTGGGTCAAAAAATGTTTGTTTGCCGTAATCCTCGCTTTTACGTGTTAAACCAATGTACAAAACTGCTAAAATTAGGATTTCTTAGCCGCCCTCCCCTGAAGAAATTATGAATTGACAAGGGCGGCCATCTATTATTATTTTATTAAAAGGTGGATGGCTGATTTATGGATATGAAGTTTTCAATCTGATAGATGGTGCCTTCTTCACACAAAGCCTCATCTGTAAAGTTTCGTGCCAATATTTCAATCCGTTTTGATGGGCAAGAGCTAAAAAGGTGATTTTGTAAGCCCATAGAGTACTGGTGTAGACCTTAATTTGGTCGAGCCAAGAATGGGGGCATTTTCCATCATAACTTCCAACCCAAACTCAATTTGGCTCTAAGATTTCACAGGGTAAATGAGAAAAATAGTAGCTTCTTCTGATAACCAACATGTTGACCACTCCGGTAATCTGGTGACGAGGCTATTCGCGATCCGGGCCAGTGCCTTTAAAAATATTTATATCGTATTTCATTATTCCAGCATGATTTTTAAATATCAGCACAACATAATCCTAGGTTTTAGTGGTAAACAAGACATAAAAATAATTTGCAAGAAAACAAAATATCCCAACAGTAATGGAGACTTAGCAACAAATTCTTTGTTGGAATTCGACTACAAATTAAATTTCAAGTATTTGGTAAGTTCTCCCGTCGGGATTTATTACCTCCGTAGGAGTTAATGGTAAGAACTAAAGAGGGGGGGATCAAATGAGGGTCGAAATTTTTTAAACCTGTCAGACTATGATTTTCAATACTGTCATACGTACATCTCTTGTTGTCTATAAGAGCTTCGCTTCGCTCTCGCTTATTAGTGGCCCTGTCATTGTGTCCATGTAAAGTGTATTTAATGCAAACTCTATTAACTCTATTCAGCGACAACAACAACACACCTCACGTTCAAATGAAAAATAGGCTGTTGTTGAATTGTAACAGGGATCGGTTCGTTATCTGTTATGAGATCGGTCGTATCATATCTTACCTTATTCACTGGCCACATTTGATAACCCTCAAATAAAGCCCTTTTTGGGAATACAGGTCTTTGTCATGTCGCCCATCTGAAAAAGTCAAAGGTTGTATGAATGTTATCCGTTAACGGATTTCTTCCATTTTCGCGTGGATATGAGGGTATTAAAAATCACGGCCGGTTGTAATACGAAAAGTGTTAGAGCACCATCATAAAAGATTGTTTGGTAACTTATGTTTTAACCAATTCTTTTTTCTAGACGACGTTATTGCATGCATTCCAAGTCAAATGAATTGACTGTGATCCAAATTATTAAATCGTTGGAAAATTAATAGTAAAGATAATTTGTGTCATAGTTGCTATCAGCACAGAACACCCCTACAAAAGAATATCACGTCTTTATGATCCGCATAATTCTCTGGTTAATCTCTTTACATGAACATAATCATTCACATATCCCGGTGGCTAACGGAAATAACACCCAGTGAATGGAGAGGGGAATGGGTAGTGGGAAATGGGGTGGAGGGAGGGGAAGGGATGGTGAATGGGGAGGGGTATGGAAAATTAAAGGGGAGGGAGGGAGGAGAAACAGGAGCAGATGGGATACAAGGGAGCAGATTGGACTGGAGAGTGAATGGTGGAGGGGAAGGATAGGGTAGGGGTGGGTGGGAGTGAGGGGAACAAGTTATGGAAAAGGGGAGGAGGGGAATGGGGGAGGGGAATGAGGAGGGGAAGGGGAAGAGGGTAAATGGACACAGGAAGGTTGAACGCCTGAAGAGAAATGAACGGGGGGAGGGGGCACTTCCCTCCCCTTCCCCTCCCCTTCCCGTCCTCCCTCCCCTCTCCTCCTCCATCCCCTCCCATCCCCCCTCGCGCTTTCCCTCTCCCATTCCCCTCCCCTTCCCCAAAATCCCACGTACCCCTTCCCCAACACCATACAACACCAAATTCAAAATTCAAATTTGCCATATTTTAGCAATGTTAGGTTAATTTTTATGTTTTCTGAGGGGTCAGAGAATCCATTTTGATGATTCCGTCATGTTTTGGATTTTTTCGTTTTCAAAAATTAGCCATTTTCAGTAAAATTAAGCCACGAGGTCGCTTTTCCACGGCCACGCCCTAACTTACTGATTTTTAGGATATTTTTCTATGTAGAATTGAAGATACGCCGTTTTAAGTATATTCATAAATTTTCCGCATATAGCTCTTTTTTGTTGGTCATGGTGCAATTTTTATACTTTTGGCAAATGTCTCTATTGAAAATATAGGGTGCAACAGTTCGTTGACCATGCACACAACCCTATGTCACAAAATTGTGTAACGATGCAATTCCAATTAACTGGCTGCCACAGCGAAACCGTGTAGTTTAAGAGCTCAAATTTTTGCAGTAGTACTATCAATTATTACCTTTATGACAAGTTTTCAATGATTGCAATCAAAAGGCGCGCCTACCTTTTAGAATGGCAAAAGCGCCCTCATAGCTGAATTTTGGACCAAAATTGCCATTTTTTACAAAGCGGTAGATCACACTGGGCTGAAACAGTACAGGCTTCTTTTGACCGATCAAAAATACATCTGTTTAGACACCACATGGCTAAAATGTCATATATAATTACAGTATGCTCAAATTTATCAATTTCAGACCCCCCCCTCAGGGCCCCCCTCAGACCCCCCTCCCTAAATGTCGTTTTTTTGTGCGGCAACCTCGATCATTTTGTGACCGATTGTTGACAAATTTGTGTCAAAATGCTCAGGGGATAAACGCTGCATCAAATAAGAGTAGGGACAATTATCGAAAGAATACATCATTTTCTCGCCCCTGTATAGTCCCGCCTCTAATAATTAAAGGCAAGTTGTGATTTATTTTGTTCTCCATTCATCTTCTTTCCTTCCTTCATTCATGCATCATGCATTCGGATCTGGATTGTTACGTGGCGACGGAGCTGATTCCGGAACAAATCCTGTAAAGCCACGGGAGAAGACGGAATGGCCACTTAAATGCTGCTAAATTGTCGCGTTTGCTAACTGTGTTTTAAATGAAGTTCGGTGAATTGATTGAGATGATGCTATCAGTAAATCTATTCCAATCCTTACACGTTCTGGAATCAAAAAGAGTATGGGGCCAAAAAAGTGTTTGTGGTTTTGCAATTGTAGGTAAAATCGTAATAAATTTCTTGACCCCTGTGTATTCCAATGGAGTGGTTTTTGTCAAATTTTAAACTGATGCCACGGGAAAATGTTAAGTGCTACAACAGCTCTAAATCTTCAGGAAATGATGAATTATCAATTCTGATGATGGCCCACCAGTTTAAATTTAAAACTTATTGATATGATATGTACTACTTTTTTGGAAAGCGCCCTCGCAGGTCCATTTTTATGCTAAAACTGCCATAGTCAAGAAAACGGAAAGTGGTGGTGAGATAGAAATTGCATGGAATGAGTTCCTTGTAGGCCAAGAACATGGGTTTTGCCACAAAAATGAAGATAATTAAAAATATTAAAAAAAAAATCTGGGCCAAAAATATGATTTTTGGCCATTTGGCAGCCATTTTGGTTTTTCGTTGGGCACCCGGGTTTTCGCACTTTTTTAATTTGTTTCTCTTCGAAATGGATAAGCATCATTAAGTCATCATCTAATCCTGTGTTTGAAGTGATCTAAACTATGACCCAAATATGAACCCTCTATTAGCCCACCTCCTAATGTAAACTGTATATAGTATACATTTTTTGGAAGCTTATACTACAAGGATGTCAGATATGGCCAAAAGATAGACCATATTCAGGGTGGGTAAAATTCCTATAGGGTGTACCATAAGAAAATTTACATATGTTTTGTCATTTTAATAACCGGGCATTTTTTTTTTCCCAAAAATTGCAGGTCAAACAAGATGTGGATTTTGAAAGACATGACAAAGGCCCTCCACAAAATATAAAGGAGATACTAATGTTTCTGTTTTGAACATACAAGGTGGCCAAATTCACTTTATAGTTTTGACCAAAAAGGTCTTTTGAAGATTAACTTCTTTTATTCAGTACTAATCGAAATATATTCCTTCAAGAGAAATACATAGGGTATGGGTTTCTGTCCAGCGGTATGATCTACTAGTAAGTATACAGGGTTATCCATGTATATTATACAGCGTGTGTTCCTGTATTTAAAGGGTCAATAGGCAATATTTAAAGTCATCCCTGTATTACCATTTTTGAGCAAAGATTACAAACCTATGTAACTTAACAGTTGGGTACAAGGGTCCATTTCTTACTTATCCTAGTGAAATTTGTATTCCAATAGCTACTAAACCTGTTTGACATTTACAAACTTCCTACTGAAAAAGCAAAAATAACAAAACAGGATCTCGGCTCTTGAGCACATAATGCCTTCAAGGTCTTGAACCCTAATAAACAATTGTATTGTTTTTTTTATGTAATCATCTTGATTCCTATAACCAAATTTAAATCAGCTTTCGTTGTATCTACATGTATACATCCTTCTTATTTTCTTGACATAACTCATCAAAATGTCTCCAAACTCATGTGACTCCATACAGGTCCAACCCAAAATGCCAATCTTCATTAGGCAATAACCTTTATCTAAGGGATACCAATGTGTATTAAAAAGGAAGATTATAAGATAATTAGAAAATCACGTTAATCCCAGTTTTTGGATATATTTTAGCCAGAACAGCCGAACATTCCCAAAAGGATCAAAATTTGTACCTAATTACATTAATTTACTACTTCATTAATTAACTTACGGAACCTTAGTTGTATCATGAGTTAGATCTATCATTCAGGACCGTGTATGTTCTCTTTTCAGCCCCACACAATGGTTTCACTGAGAAGGAGTCTCCGAAGACGTATTTAAATTATAGGCGACCACTGTTCACCCATTTTGTGTGTCATGTCTAATGGCTCCCCCCCCCCCCCCCCCGCTGCCTCCCCCGTTACCTAGCTGAAGGTTTTCGAACGTAAATTCAATACTAATCCAATGGGGCTGAAAAATTGTTCTTTCGGAAAGAGCCAGGCTTCTAGCAATAAATCAGACACAATATGCCTTGAACAGAGTCAAGTAGTTAAGAGTGGAATTAAAAACGAAAAAATAGTTGGAGGGTTACAGATCCCCCCGTTTTAGTGTACCAGTTCATGACATTACAGCCACATGGTATTGGTACCGCTTAGTAAGGATGAGTGTTCTTGACCTTTTTTTTCTGTTACCAACATCTCCAAGTTGAATAGAGTATATTAATTTTTGTTAGATATATCAATCCATGACTACATTCCAGGGGTATATAGCTGCGACGGTCGGTGGTGTTGGTCAGACCGGCACTTCACAAACAAAACCGACTCTATTGAGCTGTATTATAAGGTTTTAAGGTTTGCGTAAATCGATTATATCAACCGACGGACTTCGCACCGTGTAGTGTAGTACATTCCATTAGGCAAATAAAGGCTATTTATAGCGCTCGATCAAGCCACCAGTGACTGAACCTAGTTTAAATGAACAGCGTTTTGCAGTATAAACAATAGAAAGCAGGAAATCTTTTCTGTGTGCATGTACATGTCATGCAAACCTGCTTGGACTGTGCCGCAACTGGCCTCTGAGTCAAAACACAGTTCTGCGCATATAATTAGAGGGGGCTATAGAGGGTCAAATTGGGTCTAGTTTAAGAATCACTTCGAAAAAACGGCTAGCGAATAGCATGATGACTTTAATGATGCTTATCCATTTTCAAGAAAAACAATTAAAAAGTGCGGAAAACCAGGCGTTCCCCAAGAAAAATCCAAAATGGCAAAAATCATATTTTTGACCATAACTTGATAAGCTTTTGTTTCAAAACACTAGGCATGTAAATGTACACGTTAAACCATGACACAAATGCAAAGCCAGGGTAACATAAGGAAAATGTGGCAGTCATGCATGTACACATAGGGGTAACAAAGAAAAGGTCAGCTTAATTGTCTGATTCTGAAAAGGAAAAATGCACTGTAAAAAATTAACTATTGTCTGTCAATGAGATGTCTGGTTGATATTAATTATTTCAAAAATACGCAGTTCGAAAAATAAATCACGAAAAGAAAGTTGTTTGGTATCCTTGGACCTAAGACCGTTGTTTATTACCATGGACATAGGGAATGGGACATTTTAACCTTCGACAAATCTATTGAAATCTGGGTATTTTACCCTAGTTTTCAAAATGAGCGAATAAAGGTTTGGTACCATTAGGTAATTACGTATTGTGGAAGGGGGGGGGGGGGGGGGGGGTGGGGGGGATTCCATGGACTCCTCTTTGTAGATAGTAAAAGTTGTGTCGGAGGACAAATTTGCGATCAATATTGGTCCGCTATGGTATAAAATAAATACTACCAATCTTGCACCACACACAGCGCCCATCAACAATCCGAAACCTTTGTTTGGCAATTACAAACGAATTGATATCCAAGGTGTCACAAGGCATTTTATTAACTTGATGGACAAACCCTTACGGAGAGCTGTATCATTTCTTTGTCGACCAATTGAATAAAACAGACAGGACTCTATTAAAAGTATCGGTATTTAACAATGCATTGATATGCCCAGCATTAATGCACGCTTCAAACACCTGAAATCAAAGAAAGCTCCACGGACAATAATACTGTTCGTATGAACATGCTTTTGAAGCGCCCCTAATTAGGCGAAAGGAGTCGGTTATCAAAAGTTCAGAGTCAAAAGGTCAATATTTCACCTGGACCAGTTTGTTTGTCGTTGGTCATGACTCAGTGGAAATTGAATAAAAATCCAAAGAAGAAAATGTTTTCAATGTGGAAACAATGATTGTTGGGTCCAATGATGAATAACAACTTTTTCAGTGATTTTTTCGAAAGGCGTATGAGTTTCTTGAAATAATGAATCAAAACCGGACATCTAAGTTAATGAAACAGACAGTAATTCTAGTACTCACAAGTATTAGTTTATTGATTAGGGTTCAAGCTAGGTTTTTGAAAACATTGCCTCAAGACGAAAAGTTCTTTACCCAAGGTTGCAAATAGTTGTGGCCACCACACAATTACCAATGATAAGTTTAATTAGGTAAAAAAACATGAGGCTTTAGTTTTGGATACTTTATAAACATACCAAATTCCCTCAAAAACCTAAGGGGACATACTGAAATCTAACTTACCCTGGGACCTTAAATTCCAAAAGATCTCCATATTAGCCATTAGTAGAGTATGAGAGAGTTAGTGAACTGAAAGGACAAATGTAGGTCAAATTTGATGTTTCCCATATTTATAATATATGCATATGTGTTCGATCAGTATTTAAGACACTATCAGGGATTTATCCGACAGAGTGAAAAGTATTTGACATTTGCAGAATAGTTTAAAAGTGGAAGGATAAGTCTGTAGAATTATCATAGTTATTTTCTCCAACTGAAGAATAACAGAAAAGGAAGAAAACGGCAGTGTTCAAAGATACAATCTCCATTCAATTCTGTGTTGTAGAAAAGTGTCCGTTCGGGACAATTTGTGGACCGATTTTGTTTTAAGGAGGCTGGCGTTTTGGTCGTATCACTTGCAGGGTATGTTGAATACAAATACTAGTTCTAGCATGCAAAAATCTGATTTTTGATGATGTTTTGTTTATCTGCTTTATCAAATCAAGGATAGTGATTTTTTAATAGTAACAGAAATTATTTGAGTGAACATATATAGGATAGTGCTAGAATGTGGACAGAAGTTGTGTGGCTTTTATGGTGTAATTGTGTTCTGTTTTTGCAATACTGGCAATGGGGGGGGGGGGGAACGGATAGGCCACATGTACACTTTCAATAAAAGGCAAATGGTGCACGCAGGCGGAGTGCCACTCTTGTCTTTGGCATTTGGGCCAGGCTCCTCATGAAATGGTGCTTTGAGGGGTTCACCATTCTACCTGCCCAGCAAGCTGTTTGCAATTTCCCAGCCTTTGCCGGTTACCCATTATATTCTGGGTGGAGAAAGGCAAAGTGAGGTAAAGGCCTTGCCTAAGCTGCACAACACTTTGGCGAAGCGGGGTCTCGAACCCACAAACTTAGGCTTATGAGGCGTGCGTGATCCAGCTGCACCACATGTGCCAATATAAAAGGGAAAATTGTAATGTAAGAGGAGAAATATATGCATAATACATGCCTATCAATTAATCAACTGCTCAGGGTTCCCCTATTTATCCCCCCGATTGAAAAGCAAAAGTGGGATTGCGAGAGCACGCAGGTCTGTATGTGTGTGTTCCCATTCGGTAGGTGTTCGTTTTTCGGATCTTCTTCAAAGTATGATTTAAAACCAGATTTGGTGTTAAGGTGCATAGGGGTTCCTTCATAAGGTGGATGATGCAAAGGTCTATGGACAAAGGCATGTGAGGTCAGGGTCCATACTGCCATTCTTGCAGGGGGATATGCACGTTTTCTTGCTGTATTTTATCCCCTGGCTTGAAAAGCACCCATGAAAAGCAGTAGGATGATTTTGCAACAGCGTGCATGTCCGTATGTATGATGTATGTACATGTTCCACTTTGGTTAGGTTTTTTGTAGGTTTTCGCCTTTATTCAAAAGTTGAAGTCAATTTAAACCAGACTTTGGGGTCATCTGAGGTCATGTTCCAGACTGCATCTTGCCAGGGGGATATGACGCAAGTTTACTTGCATTACTTTTATATGAGTTATATATAGCAAATATGGTGTCATTCTCCTGCATAATAAAAAATGGGTGGATAAATGGTTTTGGTCAAATTTTATCCCCAAAATTTGGCAAATTAGGCGTAAAATTGATGAAATTGGCAATCTGGGACTGTTTAAACATGTTTTAAATACCAATAGCATGGTCGTGCATCAGGAAATGTCTTGAATTATTGAAAGAAAGTCTAACCCATCCAAATACCCTAATGCAGTAATACAGATTCATCTTAACAAATTTCAGACACTGTTTTGTGCTCATAGTGCCATATGGACACAAAATTTCAGGGGCGAAGCTAGGGTTAAACTTAAAAGCTTGCAGTTTCAAAACAGAAAACCGCATCCAAACCAAACTTTCAGGGAAGTACGGAAGAAAGAAACCCTTTTCAACAACCATCCGTCCAGAAGTGGTAAGAAATCTACCAGTCGCAACCTCACACTGAAATGGTTTCACTGAAATTTGTAATCAAAAACGGAGTGCTGTTAAATCAGTTTAATTCAACCTATTCATGCGTCTCTTCCAACACGTATAAAAACATTTAATTTTTGGTATTCAAAAATCAATATTTTTCTTGGGATGCACGCTTTTTGGGAAAGTGCCCTCGCAGCCCAAATTTCAGCTGAAACTGAAAGATATGGCTAGGCGAAAGTTGCATAATGATTCCTAATACCCAAAAAACATGGGTAATGCCACCAAAAAAATTGAACAAAACAATTGAGTTATAAAACAAATGAATTTGAAAATTTGGCAGCCATTTGGTGTTTTGAGCAAGGCACCCTGATTTTCGCCCCTGATTTTTCTTTAAAAATGGGATCCGTGTGATTAATTCATCAATTTATCTCGTGTGAAATGATCGAAAACTATGGACCCTTATAGGCGCAACTCTAGTTGTAACAGTGTCTGTACACATGACATAATGACTACAAATTGTCTGGCCTAAAATTCCGCCTTCTGAGGCAAATTTTTCCCAAAAGGGACCTAAGAAAACTGAATTATGCTTCAACCTCCGGGACTGATAAGATCATCTCAGGTAATGTTTTAAAGGTTTAAATTGAAATTAACATTGTTTTATTTTCATTTCTTTAGGTGCTGATTATTACTCCAGGGGAAAAACTAATAATATAGCTGGCATGGGAGGACACAAGAAATTGTCCAGTCAACAAACAAGAATTAGAACTTTTAAGAAAAACCAAAAGATGGAAGTATATAGGTGTCCTGTGATCCATTACATAAATGTTAACTGTGAAGGAGACTAGTTGCCATGAAGAAAAACCAAATGATGAAGCAGAATGTAATACCGAAAGCTCCATCCGGTCAAGGGGACAGGTGGTATTGAACACAAGAAGAAAAGAAAGAAATGAAGAAGCACAAGAACAAAAGCAACAGTTATTTCTCGGGTATTTTATATTGATTGTCCATATTGCAATAGATTTTTTCCTTCAAAACACAGACTAGAAGACCATGTGAAAGAAATTCATGCTGATTTAGTAGCCTGTGAAGAAGCCAACACCCAGAGTTTAGCTGCAGAGTTTGAGTACAACTGTAAACATTGTAAACAGTGTTTTCCTTCTCATGAGGAACTTCAGCAGCATGTGAATGATAACCATTGTAGTCAAGATATGAATAGACAGGACATGACAACTGACACATTGTTTTCAAAGAATGTTTCCAAGGAAGCAGTTGATGACTGCAATCTTGAATGTACCTCATGCAATCTGTTCTTTTCGTCTGCTGATACTCTTAAGAGACATCAAGAGATGCATATTTGTGAAGTTGTTGTAGACTGCCCCTGTTGTTCGGACAAAGTACGAACTCCAAATCCCAATGTCAGGAGCATCGAAACGCAGACGCACCAATTTCACAGTTGCGACATGTGCGACAACAAATTTGAAAACACCCAAGACCTGCAGTGGCACATGTTGAACAATCACAAAATCACACCATCTCCAGTGCAACTTAACAGTCCAAAGCGACCAGGCCGCCCACACCGTCCACGGAAACCAAAGCAGCAATTTCTATGCAAATTTTGCCCCAAACAGTTTCCAACTATTCAAGCAGTAAAGGATCATCAAAAACACTCATACTGGATATGCACCCTATAGTTGTAAAGATTGTGGAATAAGTTTTCAACAGAAAAGTACTCTTAAAATCCATGAAGCCAACCATCAGGCATTTGCCTGCTCACAGTGTGGAAAGCTGTTCACAAATCTTGCACGTCTTCAGATGCATTTTGTGTGGCATGATGAATCGGAAAAGAAAGACGGGGCAAAGGAAAAGAACTGGATTTGTCATAAATGTGGACAGACCTATGGGAGAAAATCGAATTTGACAGTAAGTTAATTGGAACATTACCAATAGGTGACCCCCGAGAGGTGACCCACTACTGACATTTTTCAAACCCTGTAAATGTTCGAAAAAGTGTTGTCTGAGAACATATGGGGAAAAAAACTAAAGGGAAATGCACTTAATTTTTGTTTGGTTTTGTTTTTGTGTTTGTACATTACACGATTAACTCATATAGATAAAAAACCATAATTCTGGTGCAATTTATTGCTTAAACCCGTTTTCCTGAATTTTGAAACTCTTAAGGGGCAGCTTCCCCCTTGCCACCCCCTGCCCTTCTCCCTTTCAGAATACCAGCCAAAGATGTTAGAAATGGCTCTGTAGGATGACATTTGGCAATTTAGCAATAATGTGACTTTTCTTAAAACATAACAAGATCACAAAAACTAGAACAAGCTGGTAGGCCTAATGAGGGTCTAGAAAATTACGGTAGACATTTCATATAGAAGTCCCATGGATGCAAATGAGGTATTACAATTGATTCCAAAAAAAAAAAAAAAAAAAACGAGCTTAACAATTCACGGGTATAGTTTACAAGCCAGTTACCAATGCAACCGTGTAAAAATCTCCAAATTTTTGAAAAATTGGGGGCGCCCTTCAAAAAAATGTGCTAATATTGCTTTAAGGGGCAGCTTCCCCCTTGCCACCCCCTGCCCTTCTCCCTTTCAGAATACCAGCCAAAGATGTTAGAAATGGCTCTGTAGGATGACATTTGGCAATTTAGCAATAATGTGACTTTTCTTAAAACATAACAAGATCACAAAAACTAGAACAAGCTGGTAGGCCTAATGAGGGTCTAGAAAATTACGGTAGACATTTCATATAGAAGTCCCATGGATGCAAATGAGGTATTACAATTGATTCCATCATGCGCTGTATGACGCTGTGCAGTAGCGCTTGTCGGAATGAATGGCAATAGCTCATTTGCATCCATGGGACTTCTATATGAAACGTCTACCAAAATTAAAATTGGAGGTGAAAATGGACCTGGCCAGTTCACTTAGTTGTTCATTTACCTCTTCTGACTTTACCTGTTTGCTACCTTGCAGCTTGTACCACTCCCTATTTTCTTTAAAATTTGATTTTAACCATCTTCTGCTTTGACACATTGACCAGATGCATGAAGAGACATGCAGGGATTAGATCGTACGCTTGCGAACGCTGCGGGGAAGGCTTTCTATACACCTCTCAACAATCTCAAAGACACATCTTTGGACCACCAGGTATGTTATGTCACAAAAAAAAAAATTATTTTCTGTAGGAAACAAACTGACGGTTTTGATGGTAGACCAATAATGCATGTTGCCAAGCCCTATTCAGTACTGTGTCTAATATGATGGTAACACTAAAATGGCGGGTTTTTCTGTTTTATCTTGGGAAGAAAAGGATTTGAGGGCCAAAATTTTGGACGAGGATGAGAAAACTACAGCCTTTCATCTTATATCAAATCAATACGACTTTCCCGGTAAATTGGTGAGGGGGGCACAAAGAGATCTGGAACACACACCTTTAACATTTGCTCCAATCGTCAGAGATGAATGTGTAATGATTTACCATTATTATGGAAAGGTTTATGTCCAAGCCCATAGGGGAGATTATCACCTCCAAATTTGGAAAAGGCCCAAATACTGAAAATCAATGAGTTGCTAAGCCTGACGTCATGATAAAGGTATTACAATTAATGACCCTTATGACCAAAATGCAGGCATGACTTCATATATATTTGCTTATTTATTGTTTGTGCTGCAGGAGAAAAGCCTTATCTATGTAACAAGAGAAGATGTTTTAAAAATATTCACCCAGAAGTCCTCAATCTGAATCCCACTTGAAAAGTCACGCAGGAAAGAAGCACAGCTACAGGTGTGTTTATTCTCAATTACAGGTGCAAATTGGTTCATTTCTACGTTCCCCCTTCATGTTGTTTTGGATTGTTAATCTACCATTTCCCCAATAATGTTCCATTGGAAATGTCTTTTTTATTAAATGTCCAAAATAAGTTTTTTTAAACATGACTGTAACTTTGTGCATAAAATGTTAAGTTTTTTAAAAATTGACCTCAATTGAAAGTTGAAGTTCAATTGGAACCAAACTGGGATCTAAGGTGCAACTTGGCATCTCCCATTTGTTGGTGAGGTCAAAGGTCATATGCCAAGGTCAAAGGTCAGGTCAAGTTGTAAGATAGTAACAACTAAGAAGATGTAAAAATTACCTCAATTTAAAAGTTGAAGTGCAATTGGAACACCTTGGGTCATAGGTGTAACATTGGAATCCCTATTTGTTGATGGATCAAAGGTCATATGCAAATGTCATGTGAGGTCCTACTTGGTAAGATAGGCTGGAGATGTAAAATTGACATCAATTGAAAAGTTGTGTAAGTTCAATTGGAACGCAAACTTGAGCCTTAGGTGCAACATTGGAATCCCTCATTTGTTGCTGTGGTCAAAGGACACATGCCAGTCAATGGTTATATGAGGCCTATCTTTTTCAAACCGCGACGGCAGGCGACACATCCGGTCCAAGAACCACTGTATTTTTGTTTTACTAGGCTTTAATTGAAATATGTTTTCATTAACAGTATGGATCAAATTCAAATCGCAAAATCGTCAAAGCCGTTTTTCTCTAATGGGTAGTTTGCAAATACGTCAGTATGTGGCGCGCACGCAAGACATTGGCAATACTGGCCGGAACCTGCCCTTGTTTTCTAGACTCATGTCTCGCCGCTAGGCTATTTTTCAATGAAATTGTGAACCCGATATCCGGCTGGTCTGCCCAAAAAGTGTGGCTGCACATCAAACGGCCACTTTACCGCTAAAATCCTTGGTTTGCGAGACCAGGAAATTGTCCTAGCAAAAGGTCCAGGTAAAGGGTCAAAAGTACATTCACATACAGATCCAAGTACATTTGAAGTCCTGTCTACTTTGGTTTTCTTACTAGGGGAAGCTGTCCTGTGATTTGTTTAGGATAATGGTACCAATGTAGAGTGCTTCATCACTGTTCGGCATACACCTGTAGTCCTTGTCTTCTAAATTTATTTCAAAAAGACCCGTGGAATACTTAAATAACTGAAAACTTTGTTCACTACTTTTCAGCAGGTCCACCAGGAAACCACACAACAAAGAGACATGAAGCGAACATAGCACAACAAAATGAGTCCAAAGAAGGACCCAATGTCACACAACAGATAGTTGTTGAAGACAGCGAGCCACGTGGAGGAAGGATAAAAAGAATAAGTCAACACACCTCCACATGCTGAGGTACAGGTGCCTCATCAGGACTCACATGTCCAGTTCGTGCTACTGGAATCTCAGACAGAAGGTGGTCAAGAGGTGAAATCTACAGAAATGGAAGCGTACCATCAGCCTGCTAGCCTATTTATAACTGAAATACATTCTTACTCGGAACAGGTGATCTGAGTGTGCCAGAGCAATTAGTATTTTACCACATTGATCATCCTGCTATAATTGCTGTCACAGAAACAGCAATTTAGAAATATTACCCAGGCCAAGCTTATATAATTTAAAAGGCCAATTCGGAAGCGTGCCTTTTCAGTCTCACGGGGGGTGAAAAATAAAAGTTGTTGTTGAGGAAAAAAATTGACAGATTCTGAAACCTTGGGGTATATACCATTTATATCTAAAATTACACACCGTGGAATCCTTGTTAACCTTATGAAATCTTTCACTGAAATACGGTGATAAAATAGGCATCTGGAGGGGGACATTTTTGTTTAACATTAAACATCAACTCAAAGGGAAACCTGCAACTGTTACGCAAATTTCTTTGCACAATAATATGCTTCTGTGTTACTCATCAGATGTCAAATAACTCATTTCATCTCCAGGCTGGCCATATTATACCATATATTACAGTATGTATGATGGGGCTAATTGGCAATCCAAAATATAGAGAGGTAAAATTGATTTAGTAGCATCCAAAAGTCAAGTTCTTCTTTTTACTGGACTTAAAATTCAATATACAGTGTTTTATATAAGTCTTTATTGTTTGTTGGTGTTGTGTATGACTGTATGATGATCATGTAATCGCAAGAACCTTCAAACTGTGAGCTTTTAGGGCTTCATTCATTGAAAAGTATTGGAGAGGACAATTGTTTAACAACAAACCCTACAAATGTAGACACTATCTACATGTGAATTTCAATGCATTTAGCATTGATATTATTTCTGCATAACAGGTCAGATGTTAATGCATGTTACAGACACAGTCAAATTGCATATGCTGGTAAAAATTGGCATTAAAGTGCCCACAGTTCCAATTATGTAAGAAAAACTGAACTGTATGACCTGAAAATGCAAACATAACATGTTTGTGAACCAGTCTTTCACTTAGCACAACACTGTTGTTGTTGTTTACTTATAAGTTATTAGTAAGACACTGGTCTTAGTATCTCAAAACTAACGTGAACTCTCAAGGAGTGACTCATTTACATGTTCTGGAGAGGACATTTTGTTTAACAATAAAATCTAATGTTGAAATGCAACTTATTTTGTGTGCAATCAAATTGAATCAATACATTTTAAACTTGCCAGTCTTCTCTTTGATTTTCAATTATAAAATTATCATAAATCAAGAACAAATATATATTTTTTAATTTCTAAAGTTTTACCATGTATGAGGTATATGGGGATTAAAAGCACAACCCAAAATCTACTTGTGATTTGAGCTTCCTGTTTAATTTAACTTTGAGTAAACTATTATCTGACATAGGTTCAGGATGAATTAGCTGAAATAAATGTTCAAAATCAATAATAATTATCTTTCACGCGACCCAATTGCAAAGGCAACTGTGTGTTAAAATTTATGTCCTCTCCAAACAACACAAAGCATACGGTATGTGTTTTACCAGGGTAGTACATTATTGTCATGGTCAATGAATTTTGTCAATTACACATTTACTAACAGTATCATATCAAGTTTTCATGTATATCGAAACAATATGTAAGAGTAAATTGCAGTTG
>JAMKCH010016950.1:0-22352 GCA_023653785.1 Ophioderma brevispina
CCTTTACTTTACTTTTAAAAAGGGCCATTCTATCATTTAACAATTAGTCAGTTCCTTTAGTTATTACCAAAGTGAAAGTTTCATTTACCTATTTAAGGGTTATTCCTTCAATTTCTAATTAAAGGGCTTTTCATTCAATTTATCACTAAAAGTGCTATTCTACCCTTTCCAATAAAGGCCTCTTTCTTCATTTATCAATTCAATGGCTACCATCATTTACCAATTAAAGGGCATTTCCTTCATACCACTGAAAAAATATTTGGTGTCATTTTGACACCATAAAACAAGTGTAAAAAAAGGGTCCTCAGTTGCCACCTAAAGGGGTGAAATAGCACCAAATGGGTGTAAAAACATGACACCTTTGGGTGTAATATTCATTTCAGACCCTAGGGTGGTACCTGAGGACCCAATTTCAAAAAATGTCATTACACCCAAAATGAGGTGTAAAATTTGCACTCGCAAGGGTCATATTGAGGATATATTTACACCCTAATTTGGGTGTATTTTGGTAAAAGTGAAAAGGGAGTATTTGTCACCTCTAGCACAGTTTTGAGCTTTTTAAGCTGATGCCCCAATTTCCATCAAATTGAAAATTAGCATTATTTGCATGGACATTGTATCATCCTCTAAATCATTAAATTCACAATTCTATCAACTAGAGATGGGAGTTAGCGTTTAATTTCCTCTACGTTTCCACGGTCTGTATTTCCGTTAGTTTAAACGTTTAACCGGTATAACAAGTTAACGATGCCGAATTTGGCGGCTTCCACGCCAAATGCAATTTCTTGCACCATAAAATGTTCGTAATCGGGTTACCCGGCTTTGCATTCGCTCATAAATATTCATCTGAACATAAAATGTTGTTTGTATTACTATTGTTATGTTTTAATCAAAATAAAGGCAGTTGAATATCCCAAAGATCTAAAACGACGAATCATGTGGAGCTTCCATTAGCGCTGGTCATTTTTACCTTTTTGTAGATCCCTCGGTAATTGAAGCACCACATAATTGGGCCGGTTATGCGGTGTATATGCCGAATTCGCTCCACTCACGTACCCAAGAATTTGGTAAATGGGGGATTTCCCAATTTCCGTAAAAGTCGGAAAACATTTCTAGAAGAAGCATTGGAACGGTTTTAACGGTACTTTTCACTGACGGCGGGGTAATTTGGGTGAAAATTGACTTCAGCAATTAAATTAATACTGAAAGAAAAGTTATAGGGTTGTGACGTGTAAACGTGTAGTGAATTTCTAAACGTGTAGTGAGCCTTCCTTTCTTGTAAACGTTTAAACGGATACACGTCACAGCACTAATCAAAAACTGCCAGCCAAAACATGCAGTGGATTTGCAGTCACATTGGAGCATTTGGAGCTATGAGGAAACATCCATGCATGGTGTAAAACTATCTTATTTGTCCCTTTCAGCTTTGGTAAGAAACAACTCTGAAAAGACAGAAGATAGGCAGGAATTCTGTTATCAAATTTATTCTTTGCCTTCTATGGCAAACCAACATTGCATGAAACAATCATACATAAAATATTGCCTACATAATGGATGCCAAAGGGTCATTCTTCGGTCACGGTTGTGACCCAAAATGGTAAATTTTAATTTTTCAACCCAATGTGGTTTGGCCAATATAACCAATTATGTTCTTACCTTTTGGTATAATGAATAATCTTTAGACCAACAATAAACAAAAATAATGTGTCCATGTTTCACATATTGGTTATTTTGTCATGGGAGGCACAAAGTCGATCACGTTGTGACCTCAGACAAAAAGGGGGTTTTTGAATTCCAACTTCAAAAAGCATGAAATTCTAGTGGATTATTAAGTCACTCACGGTCTTAACATTTATCAGGAAAGGGACATTGGTACTTTATCATTACCAAACAAGTTGGTAATACCAAACTGATTTCAAATCAATAAAATAATCAAATTAAACAAAACCTTATAGCACTAAGTCGGCACGTGTGTGACATGGTGGTTCAGTGTGTGACATCTCCATTGAATTATTAACACAAAATTGGTCACCATTGTTAATGTGCACACAAAATGAAGGTATGAATAAAATCTGGGTGTATTTCCATATTCTCAACTATTTCAAGCACTTTCAGTACAATGTTCATTAGAATAACGGCAAAGAGCAATGCTGCTCCTAGTATGCAGATTTTCATGTGTTGAAATAGTGCAAGACTGCTAATTCTGGCCAACTTCACACAAACTCTCAAAAGAAGACCCACACACTGGTATGGCAACATGCAGAAAACAAAATTCAAATCACAAATTGATTTCAAATTCTACCCAGGATCTTGACCACACATCAACATATTGACTTCAAAGTTGTGCTTTTGTCATAGAGATTCGGAGTAATCTCCCAGAATCCAAGAGGGCGAAAAAAACGCTTGCATTTTGATTGTCATGTTTCCTAAATAGTGGCGAATTAAAGAAACTGCGAACGAGAATACCGATTGCACTCCAGAAGGAATACAGGAACAGGCAACAAAAGAAAATGCTGCAAACTAGCCGTTTAATGATTTGTATGAGGTTCGTTAGGTTTACTTAAATGTTACCAGAGGAAAACTCGGAAGGGTGTGTGGACGGAAAAGAGATAAGGTCAATGGAAGACCCCCAGGGTCTTTGAAACATTCGGGGACATTCTGGACATCAGAAATGCAATTCAAATGATAAATCACATGGTTTACCTAAATTACGCCTAATTGCACGTTTCACATTGCATGACAAACATAACAATTATAACAATGTGATTAAAAAGGTGTTTTCAAGTTATCACGTGACATTTTTCTTGCCAGTAAATTTCCAGAGTCCAACACGTGATCACGTGATCCCATCTTTTATTGACGTTATATCTGTCGGTCCATACAATCACTTCGATTTTCGCCCTAAACATTTACAGTAACCTAACCACCCGTACAGTTCATTTGACGACTATTTTGCAGCCGTTTTGACGTTCCCATATCCTGTATTCCTTCTGGAGTACAAGCGCAATTTCATTAATTCACCTTCATTCCTTAAACCCCCGCCATATTTATGGAACATTACAATCAATTTAAACATCCGTTAGCGCTATTGATTCTGGGAAACAGCACTGTTTTTTAACGATCATAACTTTGACAATATATTTTATGTATAGTCGAAAACATCCTTGTAAATTTTCAAAACCATTTTTCAAAGTAAATTGTTTTTTTTCTGCATGTGGCAATACTTTTGGCCAGTGGTGGTGGTACATTGAAATCACGTTAAACTAGTCTTTATTAAAATTGTTTTGTTTTTCCCTTTCTTGTTAAACTGAATCATATTCATATTTTAACTGATAATAAAATTAATACTGCTACCATTCTTCAATAGGACCAGAAATTTAGTCCTTCCAATACTCAATGGTGAGTGCTGTTCACGTGTGTGACAGTAATTAGACCATCAATAACCTTTTGAAAGGAGAAAGATCTAACCATTTTATTTTGTATATACATATAACTGGCTTTTGACATGAAATATGACATTACTGTAGACAGTGGTTTCTAGTAGTAAAAACTTCTTTGGTCGTTTTTGGTCATGTGTGACATACCAAGTCAATTAACA
The DNA here is from genome assembly GCA_023653785.1 of Ophioderma brevispina. Taxonomy (NCBI): domain Eukaryota; kingdom Metazoa; phylum Echinodermata; class Ophiuroidea; order Amphilepidida; family Ophiodermatidae; genus Ophioderma; species Ophioderma brevispina. Next base: position 3,599 of record JAMKCH010016950.1, read on the forward strand.
TGCTTTGTTTTTACTTGTCTTTTCCTATAAAGTTGTAATTTTTCAACATAATTTTTTGAAATTGAAGTCCACGTAATAATGTAGGCAGTAGTTCAAACAGAAATTAATAGCTATTCATTATAAAACTAAAGAAGCAAAATGGTGTAATAATCTCACTTTTTTATCCAAAATATTAAACACATTCATTTATGCAAATGAGAGCATTTGAGTTGAACATATTATTTTAAAATATCATGGAGGAAACTTGGAAGGATGGTTAACATGATAATGTAAAGAAATTGCAATACCATTAACTTCATTTTCTATCAAAAAAGGTTTACCTTTTTGAAGAATGGCCCCAAATTGGTGGAAATACATTTGATAATCATAATCTTGCACTTAGACTTAAGTTCTCATGCGACAAATACATGAGTACAATCTTAAAATACTCATCACCAATTGCAAGTGACTGTTCATGACTTCCATGTGATATATTTCAGCCAATCAAAAAATTAGATCATATTAATTGCCTGAGGCTACTCAACCAATCAGTATGTATTTTACAATCACACCCAGGCTTGTTGGTTGCGAGAGTATTTGCTGTAGTATATGTAAATGCATTTCCAAGCTTCTGTCTACAAGAGTTTTCCCCAAAGAGAAATTACTTGGGGTTGTTTCTATACATTATCATCCATGCTGCATATGCATTGCTTCTGCAAACAAAAAATTTTGAAGATATTTGTTTGTACCTGCTGGGTACTGCAGGTTAAACACATAATGGTCTGCAGTAGGCCCCGGTATCGTCACTCCTCTTACTGTCAGTACCATGCTCGTTCGTAGGATCGCGGGAAAAAAGGCTGTTTTCTCAATCAATTTCGCCGAATTTATTTTTCGCGAACTATCAGAGAAAAAGGGGTTACTTGTCATTTTCCAAAAGTTCGCGAAAATTTGAAAAGGAATAGTCCATTACAGTGCAGGGGGTGGTCCCAGAAAAACCCGTATTGAAAAGTATTCCATTCTCAAAACCTTCAGCTGACGACAAAGGTCTATATGTATTATTAGATATTCCTCGCGTCATCTGCGCATGGTTCACATGGCACTTTTGTGGTCATCATACATCGTATTTGATTGTTGACTACATTTGCCATAGTTGCGTTTGTTTGAAAAGGGTGATAAATTAAAAATCATTCATGGATTTCGCTGAAAAAAAAAAAAAAACCAACGAAAAAAGGGGGTCTATGTTAGCCCTAAAAAAATTCGCGATTTGGGGCACAAAAAAGGGGTTACTTTTTTAACCAAGATATGCGAAAAGGGGGTTGTTTCATTCCTACGAACGAGCATGGGTACCCGACATTAAGAGGAGTGACGGTACAGGGGGCCAGTAGGCCTGCCATAGCCTTGCTTAGTGTAAGCCAGTTGCCTATCATAATCTTCTCCAAATATATTGAGTAGCGGGCATCATACACAGACTTGCCATCCCAAACAATTGTTGCTGTCAAAGAAAGCTCATCTTCCTTTCCTACGATTAGTTTGTTGACCTTCTCATGCAGAAGTACTGGTATGCACAGTAGAGAAGTTGCTTGTACAATATCTGCAAATAGTAAAGAAAATAGTGGCATCAAAATTTTGAGAAAATAAACATGAAAATCCACATCAGCAAACAAGGTAAACCTGTCTTAAAATTGAGGATACTATGACCCGTCTATTCTGCAGTTTAAAAACCATACTAAAGGAGATCAAAGTCCAAATTATATATTCATTATAGGTTAATAGTTGTTCAGAGGGCATTGTTAAAATTCTAAACATTTTGCCTAGGAACCAAGGAATATGATCGAGGGGTGCAGCCCAAAAGAATATTCCAAAGTCCAAAACCAAAATGTTCAGAATTTTCACACTGCCTGATGAAAAACTGGTTACAATTATTACACCTCATGAATATTCATAACAATAATCATGCTATTTCATTGGCTGATTCCTATTACCCTTAGGGAAATAGATTGAACTGTTTCCCTACAACCTCGTCCCCAGAGTCACAGTGAGGTGTAATAAAACAAATACTACATGGTTTATATCGGGAAATAGGGCACACTATTTTCCCTTGGTACTGGCTACGGGTCTATCACCCCTCACCCTTTGGGTTCGGGGTGATAGGCCCGTAGCCAGTACCTCGGGAAAATAGTGTGCCCTATTTCCCGATATAAACCATGTAGTATTTGTATAATATTTTATGTCACGTGATATAGTATCCACCAATCAAATAACAGAAATATTTTTGTGTTATATAATACTGATTATGGTCCGAGGGGATATGACACCAATTTTTTTTTGGACTACATGAGGAAGACAAAAATAAATGGGTTTGGAACCCAAACTGGGCAGACATTTCTAGAATTTGAATTTTAAAATCTGGAAGAAACAAGATTTTTTGGGGGGACACCCTGGACTCGCACAGTTGCACTCTGGTATGCTGCTTTTGGTCTTACAGTTGTGCGCGAAAGCAGGCGAGACTTGTGGTTCGAGAACCGCCTTGTTTTAAAAAAAATGGGGGTAAAATTGATTTTTAAAAATACATCGGTCCTCGGACCACTTGTGTCGCCTGCCGTCGCGGTTAGTGAATAATAGGCCTAACATGACCTTTGACCTTGATATGTGACCTTGGACCTCATAAACAAATGAGGATTTGCATGTAAACTCCATAAACCAAGTTTGGTTCCAATTGAACTTCAACTTTTCAAATGAGGTCAATTTTACATTTTCAGCCTATTTTACAACATGACCTCACATGACCTTTGACCTTGGCATGTGACCTTTGACCTCATCAACAAATGGCAGATGCCATGTTGCACATCAAAGTATGAGGATATTACAGGCAAATGTTAACCCTTTTTCCACAACAGACATCAACTACAACAACAACAACAACAGACATCAACAGTGGACAAAGTGATCCCTATGTGTCTTCCTGCCTTAGGGCAGGCAACACAAAAACTGTGCTTTAGTTTAGGGGTGTTTTTTTTTAAATTGAGAACATAAATGGGCTGGACCACGAAAATGAAAAAAAAAATGTTTTACAGGGCCGATCGAGAGTTTGTTTTGGTAGATTTTTTTTTACCACAAATTAAAAACATCCGTTTTTTACACAAATTCGCAAGAAAAAGTATGAGCAAAGGTGAACAAAAACAATCAGGTTTTCCAGCTTTTCTCAGGTATTTTGACCAGGATTTTGACCTACAAATTATTAGAAAAATTATGCCAAACAACCGACGTACCCTACCTCAAAAGGTCCATCTGCGGATATCCGATCGTAAAACAATTCGTCACCGTACCAACTTTTGTGCAGAAAGAAGGGACCCGCCAGGGGATGAATTCAGTATTCTGCCACCACATCCTTCAACATGCAGTTTATTCCGTTGAGGCTGTGGAATTCTTAGGGTGGTGGCACAATACTAAATTCTTTCCCCGGCGAGGTGTACATTATAAATATAACACTGCCTGCTTAAAGCTTGGAGTTGGTAGGCTGTGTAGGGTCTTTTAAAAATACACATGGCATACCTCATGCTAATTATTCAAGTCTTCATTACATAACATATATTTATACTTGGGCAACAAGTGATAACCCACATGTCTGTGAACTTACGTTGAAGTGTGATGATACTATTGTCGATCAGTCCATGAGAGGATCATTGCAATGAGTGTTCATGACATTTGCCGCCATGGCATGCACTGCATCACTTTTGTTCATGATACTGTACTGTGGTTTGTACACACACACTGAACCCCGGCACTGTACACAGTCCTATCTTCATTGCCATATTTTTACGGTTACATCATAACCATCAGAGCATGAACATGATGGAATACCATGATCATACACCAGGCGGTATAACCTGTAACGTAAGGCCTACCGTACCGTATCGCCTGCCACATTTGTACGGTGCTGATGCTGCCATGCCCGGCTCAATCTGCACGCATTCCCAGTGGCATAGCCAGGGAGTGGGCTCCGCCCGTTGATTTTACAAAATCGTTCAAAATCAGCCTAATTTGGACAAATTTGCCAGCTCAGCCTTCCGTCAAATTACAATCCTGGCATGTCCATCACACACCAGCTAACAGAAAGCTAGTTTCTGACTATGAACTTTTAAAATTTATTTCATCAGTTAGGCGGTACAGTAATTAACAACATGAACATGGCTTACATTTACCTATTTTCAACCATAATTATAAAATGAATGGAATGTTAGCAGACTTGGTACTATGCACTTGTCATTTCAATCCCTTCCTTGGGTCCCGGGACTAGCGGGGACTTAGCCGGAAATGTACATTTTTGCTGTCGTGACCCCCCCCCCTCTGTCCCGCTAAGAGCACGAATCCCTGGTAGCCCCGGGCTTACATTTTTTTGTACACCCCCGCTATGTCCCCGGCCCCTACTAGCCGGGCTTCGTGTGACATCCCCGATATTTCTCGGCCATGGGGGCGGGGACTGTTTTAATCATCTGTACAATCCCGGCTCGGTCCCCGGCTATGCGACAACAGGTCAAGCTATATAAAATCATACTACATTTTGCAATCGCCGAGTGTCAGAACCGAGCCGAAATTCATCACCACATCGGAAGTTAGGTTTGAGAAACAAACCTCGTTCTTGGTTTGTTAAAAAAATCCACATGATCCCCGCCGATATCCCGACCACTAAACATAGCATAGTAATATCTAAACCCTGCATCATATCTGCCACAGATATTGATGTCGTTTTGTCGGCCTACTCTTGATAGTGACTTGCTAAAATAAACTTGAATATCTGCCCATGCCGTACTCTGTCATTGGGTATCAAGATTATATTGCAACCCTGCCCAGGGGGAGGCACTCAAGGAAATCTTGTTGGAATGCTGAGTGGATTGCATATATGCCGCAGATAACAAAGCGAAAACGTGCATAAAACAGTACACAGATATTTTGTAGTCTGCAAATCAACACATTTTTGGGCTCCATTGAAATCGTATTGACTACTTCCCACGTCCCCCGTTTTGGGGAGACGTTTTTGCATCTTTTTCTTTCTGACAAACTATCTGAACACAAGAAACAATCAACTTCTACGCATAACCAACAAGTCTCAATGCGTATTCCTAAATTTGGGAGTTGAATTTTCCATGTCAGTTTCGTGAGAACGAAGATTTTTGTGCGGTTCCCATAGTTACTTGGGCATGCAATTGCGAGCTATATCCCCATGCCGTGAGACTCACGCCCATTGCGTGAGAGTTGACAACCATGAATTATTTTACCTCTGTGTTTCCCGACAACCACATGTTTCAGGAGGGATTGCCAGCTCGCGCGATTTGAAATCAGTGGCGGATTGGTTGTTTGTTTGAGAATTTTCGTTATTTATTTTTTTGGCCGAAATTGTTATTTGTACAAGTGAAGTTTTCTCAATAAAATAAATAATTAACTTCCTCTCAGCTGAGTCTGTTGTTATGTTTTTTAAGGCGAATTATGATATATCTGGACAATTTAATTTCTAGGTGCCTGGAAAAGGGAAAGTTGTAAATTTTTTGTCCCTCCGGCTTAAGTCCGCTATCATCATGATTGTCCGGCAGGGCGGGGAAAAGCTAACGTACCTTCCCGGCCAAGTCCTGGCTAACATCCGGCTTGCGTGCAATACTTTTTGTACATGCCCGTCTAAGTCCCGGCATATACCCGCTATGTCCCGTGACCCCCAGGGCCGTGATTGAAATTGACCATTGCATTACCCGGTCGTAACATGCTGACAAAATGGAGATCGAAGAGAAACAAGGCGGCATGCTTGTTTATCGTTTACGCTCAATTTTGGTGTCAGAATTACACCAATTGGTGTCAATGATGCGTCGACACCTCTAAAAATCGTAAGCTTTCCGTCAACTATTGACACCCTTGAGTCATTTTCATTAATCTGACACCCAGTTTTGGTGTTAATCACGAAATGATCACCGTCGGACACCACCAGTGTCACGTAAATTAAGTAGCAAACCATATCATTGACTAAATACACCAATTTTTTAGTCAAAATAACTCCTTTGTAAGTGTAATTTACAGTTGACTCCAAGAATTTCGCTCTGACACCATTTTTTTTCAGTGTAGACCAATTAAAGGGCATTCCTTTCAATTTGTTTTACCTTTTATGGTCATTCCTACTTTTTAAAGGGCAATTCTATCATTTACAATTAGTTAAGTCCTTTGTTTTGTCAAATACCTATTGCCTCCATGTTCCCAGTTACTCTTCCGCATCTATCGGGTGAAGAAATATCAATCAGAATCGAGTCCAACAGTCCACTAGCTTCAAGTGCCTCCAATACATGCAGACTTCTTATGACTACACTGTACATAACCCAATTATTCAGTGCCCGCAAAGTGGCACATACCTTGAAAAAAAGCAAGATTCCTCCCACCGCTATTAGCGTTACAGATTTTCAAATATTTTAAACCAGTGCATATGGAATATTTATAACCACATTTATGTATTTAACATCTTTATCCTTTCAATTTTGTACGTCTCAGTTAGCACTTGCAAGTGATTATGGCGTTCCTAACCTGAGAGCATATTGTTGTCCAATACATATTAAAGTGTAGGTGTCAGCTTTATTACTTTGTTATAATTGTTGAATGGGCCTCAATTTCTACTAGAATACATCTACACTAATCCTTGATCGTAATTCAGAAAATAATATTGAATTAAATTCGACTTCTCGTGTAAATGGGTATTAGTCTCAAGGGTTTCACATCCAATTTGGTTTATGACAATAAGATTAATTGATTCACGCCATTTGCTTGCAGGCTGGGACAAGCCTCTCCACATTGTCATACTAGCTAGCAGTGATTGAAAACACATAAGCTTCATTAGCCTTTATCACTTGTACATCCTCATGGGTCTATTTTGTCTGTAGGGATGCAGACGCTTCAAGAAATTTGCTTTTGAAATATGTAACATTTCCAGTAACATCTTCGCGTGTACCCCAAATCCCTTAGAAATCAGTCTGCCAAGAAAGCTTCGTGCAATGTGTTTGGTTGTTACATGAGAGTCTGAAGAAGCATATCTTTTCTGAAAATCCCAGCTGTACTTGTAGAAAATACCCCTTCCTGTTGTCGTTTCTTTTTTCATGCCTGCAAGAAGCGTTTATTTTACGTCACATTTCCACAAGAAATCACAATATCAAAATTCCCAGGATCACATTTCTACTATTCAGTGAAATCCCTGCAGTTATTGCAGTACTCCTGTTTGAAATGTCCACGTTGCAATATAATACTTGTATATAGATTAAGGTGGGTGCAGTGTCGATTTAAGAGTCAGCATTGTCAGCAGCTGCTGATCGGGCCCCCCTAAAATATTGCCTCCGCAGGGCCCCTTAAAATATTGCTCCTCATGGCCCCAAAATGTCGCACTAAAGTGCGACGTACAATGCTAAAGGGCCCCACTTTAAGCTTCTGACATGGCCCTTTTCTTTAAAAACCCTGTGGGTGGGTGGCCAATCCACAACCTCCTCCCCCGCCCCTCCCACATTACTCCAACAAAATTGGATGTATCAACGAGAAAGTTTATTTTTTCATCGTACCGCCCTTGGAAATATTGTGGCCAGAAATTTTTCCTTTTGATGTATGGCATGAAAAAAAAAAGTCTCCACTTATGTGTCCTCTGCCATTATGTAACACACACGTCCTATAGCCAGATCAGTTAACATCCTATGTCACTTCTTTGTGGCCTGCGAATCATTATGGCCATAGTATGAAAACTCTAACAGATACATTGCCCAGTGTGTAACAATCAGGGCCGATCTATTTCAAGATACCAGCCCTAACATGTTTACAAACATTGCCTGTTAACTGGTCTATAGGCCAATTTAGTACCAATATTTGCTTCTACTATATATCCACTTCTGGACGATAACGTCAATTTTTAATTATATGTTAATGTGATATACCAGCTTCCCCTGTGAAGGAGAAATACCACATGAAAAAAAATCCTGATCCTGTTCGGGTCACCACCTTTAATGCGGCACACAATACTGGCTTATTTTGTTGAGTTTTGAAGACTAATTCAGGGTCACACAGGTTACAACACTACCATTTTTGTGGGCCACCATGCTATAGCTGGAGGACCCCTTAGTAATCTGTTGTGCATGTGTTTGTGATGTGTGTTGTCACTAAAATGGTAAGTTGTTATTAAATTGCATAATTTTTTTTTAACGTCCATAATGTACAAACGTTGATGGTTCAATTGGCAAACCAACTTGGGGTCATAGGTGCACAGGGGATCCTCGGCTCTATGTGCTGAGCGTCAAGAGCATGTGCCAAGAGTCAAAGGTCATGGGAGGTCCAGTTGAAAAATAGGCCTTAAAAATGTAAAATGCCTCAATTGAAAAGTGGAAGTTCAAATGGAATCAAACTGTGTCCATAGGGTGATAAGGTATGGAGGGCCCACAGCTTATTTTGTTTGATATAGCGACGCGAAAGCGAGAACTGACACACAAATTCTAGTTGATCTTGTCATGTAATTGGGTCACATACATGCATTAATCGATTAGGTACGGTAGGGAAGGTAAGGTATTAGAATTTAACAAAACTTCAGCACAATTGTGTCATGATTGAGTCACCTGGTTATTTAATTAAACCATTTACAAGACAAAATAAAATCATTATAATGCATATTTCACTTTTATTTCTAATTACAACAGTGTTATTCATCACATACACAAATACACTTTCTTTTTAATTATCAAACATAAAACACTCGTAATCTTTATGAAAGAGCCAAGATACAGTGTGAAAGTTAATTAAAGATTTATTTTAACGAAATATTTTGGCAAATCTATGTAGGTTTGGGATGGCTTATTTGGTGCTGAAAACCTTAAGTTTCATATATGGAACATTAAACTATGTTGATTGCAGACTTCGTGCTAGTCATGACAGTAAAGTTACAGTAAATTAAAAGGGATACATGAGGAAAATAGGGCCACAAGGCACATGATACCAATTGAAACTATTAACTCTGCATTCATGAAAGTTATAAAGGTTAAATTTTGAGATGCAGATGTGCAAAAAGGATGCTTTGATGCTTTTATGTCTATGACAGACTTAAAGGGTGAAGTGGTGGAAGTGGTCTAAGATGTGACTGTCAGCATGGTATAAGTCTCTATTGAGCCGACCGGTTCCAACCCCGCGCGGGTCTGTTTTCTTGGTGGTATAGTCAAAAAAGGTCAGAAATTGCATAACACACGGCATAAAAATGTAGTGCGTTTTGAATTTTTTTTTTATTTAGGCCTTAACACTAATAATACTCTAACCTACGGCCAAAAAAAATAATTTGTGAAATGTAGAACTCGCAGAGGGTTAGTTACACATGGAACTCTTGCCTTTTGAATGCCGGCAGTGGTGTGCCAGTTGGTTTGGGAGGTGTGTGTGGATGTTTGTAGAAGTTTAGGTTGTGAACTTTTGATGTTTATGTTTAGTTATGAATGTCTAGTTGTGGAATTGTTAGAGATGCTTCTGCATTCTGTGGTTGTGGGCCGTAGGCAGATTGCACTACATACGAAAATTAGACAGGATGCATTTGCCAGACACCAAACACAAAGAGTAGAGTACTGTGGACACCAGTAAATTTAGTTTAGCTCGATTAAAAATGTTTTATGTATGCAATTTCAGGCATCTCAATCTCATAATTGTACCGAATCACTTTGAGCAGCCGTCAACCGGCACTCATCACAGAAGAAATGGATCATCTGTTGCCAAAGGGAGCGGATCTCAGACAATATAAAAATACTTCATTATCATCATGCATGTTCTACTTAAGAATGTAGTGCCTCATTTTGCAGACATTTATCAAAACAGGGAAATTGTCATTTTGATGGATTATATTAGAAGTATACTCTTTTCATTTGAAAAGTTTGCCTATTTTACATCAAGTGAACCCATCATTGTACTTCTTTATTCTCATTCTTGTGATTGTTGAGTTTGGTCCAGATATGATCCACTTAATTAAATTTTCAAATATATTTTTTTCAATTAAATTATAAGTGTGTCATATTCAGCTGCATGAGATGTGTCATTTGAAACTTGCCAATTACAGTTGGTCCACTGAAAGAGTCAAACATTCAAAATTTGCTATGATAGCTTAAAAGTAAAGGAAAAGTGTGTATTGTAGTATAATTCTCATAGTTATTTTTCCAACTGAAAAATTCACAGAGAAGGGAGAATAGGAAAATCAGTTTGTGAATAAAGATTATGAATCTCCACTCAATTAAGTGTTGCAGTAAGTAATTACTAAAATATTGATTTTGTCTTTAGGTGCGTTTGGTTCTTATGAATTGTAGAGTATGTTAGGATATGATACTTGTTACAGACAAGCTAACATCTGAAATTTTTATGATTTTTTATTATTTTGTGAATTAGCCTATAATCCACTGATAGTGCCTTTAAGAATTAGAATGTGTGAAAAGTGAGGCATTGCTGGTGTCAAGGTGGGATATAAAACAGCAGGGAAGCACTTGTCACCAAAATATTTGGAGACATAGTGGCTGACAGATCTTGCAAAGGTTAACATCACAAGAATTGGCAACTTGTTTGTGATGTGTTGGTTAAACCAATGGGTGTTGTCAGAAATGGCACCAGAGTTCTTCGCTGTTCTTGATTAGTTTTAATAATGCAGGAAACAATATTTTGTTGATAATATATCAAGTGAAGGTGTTGTGTCAATGTCAAAAAAGTGACACCAATGTTTGTGGCTATTCTTGATTAGTTTAAATAATGCAATATTGTGGTGGTAATATCAAGTGAACGTGTTGTTCTGTCAAGTATTGAATGCAAGAAAATAATTTTATTTTGTGCATATTCATTGGGTTTGACTTGAAAAGTTTGTGTGTACGCCTTTCATCTACAATTTTGGAAAAATGTTGGAACACTTTGAACAATTTTTTTAGTTGTTTTCCTGTTGCCACATGCACATCTGACCAATGTTGATTGAGGTATCTTTTGGAGCAGCCTTGTCTTGGGGTCAGGAATGGTAGGACAAAGGAAAGGTTGAGCTTTCAATTGAGTGATTAGAGGGGCTTGTAGATTATAACTCTAGCATGTGTTGAGCAAATAGTAGTGAGTGGGTAGATTGTTTTAGTGAAATCAAAAAAAAGTCATTTAATTTTGCTTTAATGAATAAATATCAGCCCCTTTGAAATTTGATTTCTCCCCCACTTTCCCTCACCTAAATTGTAATGTCTACCCACACCCTGCAAGAGTATACCTCTGCTATTGTATTTGCAGTTTGCTTTCTTGATAACCTTGTGATGGACATTAAGAAGTATGATGGTGCAGAACCCTTCAGACATTAAAAGGACGGTACTTTAGGCAATCTAGACATTTTATATTAAAAACTTTGAACTAATTGCAACAGAATTTATTTCATGACAACACATGTCCATAAGGCCCCCAGAACACCATACTGAAAGCCCTAAAAAATCCCTGTAGAAGAACTTTGTAAAATAAGGAGGTAAAATTAGTACAGGGGTAAATTTGAAATCAGGTTTAAGTGTGTTAAAATGTACATCAATGTATTGTCTTGTTATAAGGATAAAAAGGTATAGTTCATCTAGGTTCTGACTATTAGTTAAAGGAGTATAGCCCTATTAAGGTTCAAGGTCATCCAGGGGTACAAATTACCCAATGCCCAGATTTTGTTGAATCTAGTTTTAAAGTTTTTGTTCTTTCTCTTGGGACCCCAAAAGTGTACTGTTTTACAATATGTGGCATTTGGTTGCATAAATTGGGGGGATGTAACAAGGATCTTCATGCTATGAGTCACCAAGACTTGCCCAGAATTTTCACACAGAGCCATCACTAAAAGAGTTAACATTCATTTTCTGTTTCAGTATGACCAAAGGAATAATTTGACACCTGTTTTAACAAAATATGAGCACTGGGTAGTTTTACCTTAGGATGACCTTGAACCTTAGTAGGTCTAGACAAACTATATACTGTTTTGTATTCCTTGTAACAAGACAAATACATTGATACATTTTAAACACAATTTGACCTGGTTTCAAATTTACCCCTGTACAAAATTTACCCCGTACAAAATTTACCTCCGTACTATTTTTAAAAAACCCGCCCCTTATTTTACCATGTTCCCCTACAAGGCATTTGTAGGACTTTCAGTATGGTGGTTCCTGTGGGCTTTATTACCATGTTTGTCAAGAAATACCTATGACTGGTTGCAATTAGTTCCAAGTGAATTTTAACTTTCTTATGTTATTGGTGTCTGTGTTGTAATAGCAATGGTACATTAGTGGGCAAGTTGAATACCTATTCCAAATTTTGTGTGAAACACCTTTAAAAGTCAAAGAAAAAAGAAAGCCCAAAGGCTGTGATATTACCAGATTAATTTGCCTCAGGCTGCCATTTTAATGCTCATACAACACAGAACAAGAGTTGCATGATAACGCCTATCATTAAACCCATTGAGAGAGTATCTCAATTCCCGTATATTCTCCAAGGAGTAATGACATAATATACTTTAGTCTTAACATATGTTTAATTAACATTTTCATCAATAATTGATCAGTATTTTCAGCATGGTTTGTCAGAGGAAGCGTTTGAAGAATACAAATCATCCTGGAATCCACAGAAGACAAATGATTCTATTTCACAATTTCCCTGCATCTATATTATTAAAGCAGATCTTGCATTAAAGGAAGATGATTAATTAGACATAAAAAAAATATATATTTTGTAGCCGGGAAAATCTTTCATATCTACCTCATTTCTTCACCAAATTCCTTCATTTTTTCAGCATAGAAAGTCGAAAATATACAGATCATAAAAACATCAACTGCGTCACAGTTGAGTAAACTGCTTAGGGTCAAATTTTGTGTTTTTTCATGCACAATTTTTTTTATTCACTATGGCTTGATGCAAAAGTGAAGAAATTGCATTTGGTACCACAGGTGAAGATAATACTGCATAAAATGCATGATTTTCCTACCTACCAATTGTTTATTTTTGGGGGAAAATTACATATTGTACTTGCCTTATAATATTTGACTCATAGATTTATTTTTAATAAAGGACAGATTTGTTATTTTATCGACTTAGTGATATGCCTTTGTTATCGGGTTCAGCGTTGCTCTGATGGGGGAAATAACCATATGCATGAACTTATAGCCCCATAGCAGGTGAAGCCTTCCTGCTATGGGGCTTCGCACATGGTAATCCCCCATATCAGAGCTCCACTTTATCCGATAACTAATAAAATTCCGAGATAGTTTAGACATGTCACATACATTGTGGCAATATACAATTTCATACTGTGCGGCTCCTGGGGCTGCGGTACTGTAATGTGAGATGCATTAATTTTAACAGCATTAATAGCACTCAAATTTCCTGTATAATGCCAATCTATCCCACACCCCGAAGGCATATTACAACATTGTTATTAGTACAAATCCCAAAGTTCCTGTGAAAAGTGCTATGGTTTGTTCAAAACTGCAGGTTCCACAACACTGAAAATAAAAGTGAATTGTTGCAACAGAAGTACGGCAGCCACTCAGAGAACACTTAGGCAGGCAAATTGTATGCAGGTGTACGGCAACGTTTCTTTCATGACTTCTGTTTGTCTTTCTTCCTTTTTGAATAAATGATGAAAAATATGGTCAAAGTTAATTGAACACGCACTATAGAAGCTTAAGATGTATTTATTTGTGAATGAGGATAAGTATTTTGTGCTTACATCTTGAAAAAAAATATTGGTATAATCTGTAAATCAGAGCGGTGATAACACCTAAAATCTTTTCAATAGCAAGACAATATACAATGGCCCTGCACTCCCAGATAAAAAGAAATTTGTGTTTTTTTCCACTGCATACCGGGCCGATTGTTGAATATTTTTTAAACTCCATCGTTGCTTAAGTCTATAATGTGCATCCATTGTCACTGAGTGGTGGAAGAAATTTGAGGTGACATTTTATTTAGTTCCAAGGAAAAATTGCCAGTTTTTTTATATATTTGTGGGAACCGACGGTTATCTGATTTTAATAATTTTAATTATGATATGGCACTTGGTTTGTGCCCTAGCCCCTTGATTGTAACTACAAAACTAAAATCAGCATAGAAGGACATGATTGCCCCCTTAGTCCTTATGTCTTGAACGCTTGTGAGCAGTTATCTTCAGGACGCTCTGGAAATTCCTGATGAAGTTGTTCTCGTGTATTTTGATTTTAGAATTGGCATAAATCACTTATTATTTTTGACTCCGATTACAAAAAATAAAAACAAACGAGTTGTCAGACCTGTGTTTCGTGACCTCCCGAGATCAAAGTTCCATTTTAATCAAAAATATTTAGAATTGGGAGTCTTGTGCATACTACTCTGGTCAAAGAAAAGGTCAAACTAATGACATACCCAGCAGGCCTGCTATTTGAACACAATGTGTGTGTTTTTTTTTTTTTTTTTTTTTTTTTTTTTAATGTTTTATTTTTCTCTGATTTGTTTAAAATTTTTTAAAACTGTTCTTTTTTTAAAAGTTGTTATTTTTTTTATTTTTTTTATTTTTTTTATTTTTTTTATTTTTTTTATTTTTTGTCTTGTAAAATGTTTTTAATTTTAAAAATGTCATTATCCGTGATTACAACAATGTGACACAATTGGGTTGAGGTGTCGTTAAAATTCTAAACCTTACCTTAACCTAAAATCCCACTCAAAAATAAACATAGTACACACTTAATGCTGTATAGTATTAATAATGACTTTTTCTGTCAATCATGACAAAAAAGGTGTTTTGAGTCAAGAAGATGGATGATGCACTGGTTGACAGAACACAATTCCCAAGGTCTTTAGCTGGTAAAGTTTGACTTCTGGCAGAGCAACCTGATCTGTAAAGGAAAGGTAGGACATTGCCCGAAGAACATAGTAATCAACATCAGATGGACCCGCTGATCTATGGAAACTAATGGATTTGGTTGTCAATTAATGAGAACACTTTTGAGTGAGAAAGATAGATGGTGCAGTGTATAATTAATAAGACAAGACACGCAGACAACAGGTCAAGTTTTTCTGGCAACGTGATCCATCATCTATGCTTAATTGAGTATTTCAGGAGCTTACTATTTGAAGTGGACTCATGAGACGGGCTAGTCAAAAGCCTTAGTTCAGAGCATTTTAAAGTCTTGCCCTGATTTTTCTTATTTTGTCAAGAAATTCTATAGTTTGCAGGATTTCTTATGGAAGGCTTCAAGTAAAGTGAGCTTGGTGAAGTGGTAAATCCATTGCCTCTGAGCAACAAGATCCAAGCACAAACCGCAATGTGAATTTGTTTCTCTGATCCATAGTTTGCTTTTGCCGGTTTCCTGTGGGTTTTTTCCTTCTAAAATTGGACCTCTTCATACAAATCTCTTGTGGTGTTATATCCCCTTTATCAGTCTGGGCAAATGGCCAGCTAAGTTTAATGGACTCTGGCAATGCTACTCTCTATATGCATTTGAGCATACCTTCTAGATTTTGGTCTATGGGACATTGGCGATCAAAACATTTGTTGCATAAACACTAAAATGCCTTTATTGTTCTGCTCATATCTCTATCATGAATGAAGAGGGGGATATGTACAACCCCCAAACCACCCCCAAATCTCTCCAGCCCCAAGTGCAGGCGAATAGAGAACCAATTTGCCTGAACGGGAAAGCAACTGCCTCAACCATGGTGGGAATTCTGATGTCAACAATGGCAATTGATCGGAGCAGAATGACTTCCCAACCCAACCCGGTGGAAGCGAGAAGGCCTAAGGGAAGGCACCTAGCGCTGACCCACTCGCCCCCCTAAGCAATGCTTCCCACGGAGAGAAGAATGAATAAAATATTGCAACCATGGAGGTGGTGGGTGGGAAGCAGTTGCACCAATCATGTGATGACAGCTTGAGACATGTAACACCTAATCCACTAGGCCAACTGAGGGCGCCAACAAGTGGTGCCAAACATGGGGAATCCAGAGAGAGTCGGCCATCAGACAGAGTTTTAGTAGGATGTCCAGGTGGAGTGTCACTAGGATATCTACGGCTTGTACAATAAAAACAGGAACTAACTTTCACGTAAGTTTTTAGTGCAGTGATGGGCCAGGTTCATACATAGTATGCTTCTACACAGAAGTCAAGTGGGCTTGTGTGGGATAACAGATGAGGGATCAAAGTCATTCAATGGTCACTTAGGGTCATTAAATTGCTTTAGTATGCAGCTTTTTGGTTGGCATTGTTTCAACTTACTGTAGCTTTGTTGCAGTGATGGATTGAGTTCATACTTGGTATGCTTATGCATTATGACAAGGAGTCTTATGTGGGGTAAAAAGATGGGAGGTTCAGCGGTCCTTCAGGTATTGCTCTACATCTATTCTTTGACCACATAATCGGACAACCTTTGTTTGGGACCGTTGTCCCTATTTCTGTTTTGTTCCAATCAGAACTACAAAATTTACATGTTTTGTTTTTTTTTTTTTTTTTTTTTTTTTTTAATTATTGATAAAATGTTAACCACAGTACCCCCTTGACACTACAACCTATCAGTCTGTTCTGTATTTGCTAATTACAGGACACAACAGAGATAGCCCTCTAGGACCAATCAAAACAGATCTCTGTAAACCATACCACCATTCTTACAGTGATCTCTGATTGGCTCATTACATCATATACCTTCCAGTAACCAATCACAATATTGTTGGGGATACATCGGCATGTATGCCCAAGAGGTTCGTTTTTTTAATGTTTGGTTTTTGGAGATCTGTTTTTTTTTTAACAACACTCTGTAGCACTCACATGCTTGTTGAAGTTAAATTTGGGGGCTTTTGCTGAAGTTTTGCTTGTAAGTGACATCAATTTGTCAACTTTACGATGCTCTTTTCACAAGACTGATAAAAGAAGCGCTCACAGACTTCCCTGATGTGTGTTTAGATGCCTTTGGGACATAGAGCAATATATGAGTGTGTGACTTAAACATGCTGCAGTATAAAAAAGCCAATTTTTTGCATTTACACATAGCCTACCTCCACATTAAAGGCATCATCACAGTGTTTGCTCAACCCGAAATCGAAAAAATAGTCAAAAATCAGATTTTGGCATTTTTTGTAAACAAAAGTTTAGCCGATCCTAACACTATCCTCACCATTTATGACCAAAAGCAGCCAATAAGGACAAAAACGGACATTTTAGTCCATTACTGTCCGTAAACGGCCTTTACTACAACACGTAATTCAATGGCCGGATTTATGTATTTGTACACTGCTGTTTTTATTCCTTTTCTATCAAATTTACACTTGGAAATATAACTTATGAGAATTCTACGACTTATGCCCTTCACTTTTAAGCTAAAATTTAAATATTTTAGACTCTTTTGGGTGAATCACTATGCTTTAACAAATCTCCCGGAATGAATAAACGAACCAAACTGATAATGCACATCTTGTGTTACGAAAATAGAGCGAGCCCAGATCGCAACTATTAAATCAAAACACTGGCCTATGGGGAACTTTAAATACAAAAACCCTCAACAATTAAAGGTGCTTGTTCCGATTTATGTTGATTGTATGTTCTGTACTTGATATAGAGAGCCTGACACTTGCACACGGGCCCCATCAAGTACCGTGGGAACAAACTTGCAGGTTTGATGGTTGAAGCAATAATGCACATTGCAAATTCTATAAATACTGTGGGCTAATATTGATGGTTACCATTAATTCACTCATTCATCGTTTTTTTTGTTTGTATCTTGGGAATGAAATGGATTTGAAGGCTCACATTTAAGGATGACAATGAGTAAATACATACAGCCTTTCATCTGATATCAAAAATCGATACTACTTTCCGGGTAAATCGGGTGGGGTCCCATTGAAGACGATTGAAAGACACACCTTTAAAATGGAGTGTAAGAATCGTTTTGATTTCAGCTAAGACAAAGCATACGGGTTGTGATTCCACCACCGGATTAGGAATGCCACTTAAGTGTAAAGGTTTCACAGATGCGGCTTTGGAATTGAGTATTCTTGGTGCGATGTATACTCACAATCAGATTGTCAATATAGTGTGGATGTCATGGTAATTAAGATTTTAAATGCATTTAAGAGATTATGAAAAAAAAGTGTACAAAAATACTCTTGAATTTCAGCTAGTGTCATCCGACTTTGGAACTTAGAGCAAAACAGAGGTTATGATCACCATTGGCTGTGATGTACTTTCATGTAGAATATGGCTTTTTTCAGTAAATTAGTATGTAGCCCGGCCTTAATACAAAACATATAAAACACAATTGATTTAAGTACATTGGGGCATGGGAAGATCGTCATTTTTTGTCCTGAATTCACAATATCTGATAATTTATTAAAGTGTAGTCCATCATACGAAACTAAGTAAAGACGAAATTGTGAACAGATTCAGATTATGAAGGATATGTGGCGAGATGTAACATCTGTGGTTGTCAGGGGGGTGCGGGTTCGCACCCCCAAATTCCACACAAGGCAAAAGGTCAACTTTTTGGCTGATTTTTTTTTATAAAAGGTCTAAAATTAAAAATTTTGACAGAAAGAAAGTTTCCACTTTTTGGTGATAAAATGTTCAAAAAAATCCAAAAAATCTCAGTTTTTGGGGGGAGGGGGGGTTAGGGCCACTTTCATCCAAACACCAAAAGAAGGGTTCCTTTTTGGAAAAAAATGTCACATTTTTTCGAAGTCCCCAACAACCCACCCTAAAATAAATCAAATCCTGCGTTACGGCCATGGTGGTTTTTGGCATAGTAAT
>JAMKCH010016951.1:0-31671 GCA_023653785.1 Ophioderma brevispina
GAGTCGCCAATTGAAACAACAGGAAGTTGCTTTTTGCCCTTCTCAATGTGGCGGGAAACAATGTATACACCTGCTGGTGCACATATTCCACACACATGTTCTATTGTTATACAAAATTCCTTTAACTTGAAGGTGAAGCCATTTTAAAAAGGGCAAAATACAACTTCCTGTGGTTTCAATCGGTGACTATTCAACGGTCAGTGGTCACATCTAAAAATTTGCTCTTCCATGTAGATAAACCGACTGTCTTCAATTAATCTGTACGCATTTCTTCGCCAATATTTTCTTTGAGTCAATTTTTTGTGTGTGTGTGTGTGTGTGCATTAATTTTGGGATAATCCTTTTCTGTACATGTAGTTTTACTTTTAGCTTTGTTACATATCATTGTTTTACTCATTACAGTTGTCTGCTTTTCTTATTTTTTTTGTTGTAATTTTCACATTTACCAATTATTTTTTACACACATTCCACACAAATCTCTGCGAACTCATTCGATAAATGATAAATTCTAGGTTATGTTGATGTTTGGAATACTAAAGGTCATTACATAGTGGCATGCCGCTTGCCGCTCAGCGTCAAGCCGCTTTGTGAACGCCGCCTGCAGGATTGAGCTATTATAGTCAAGCGGCGCTATCGCTTCAACTAATCCATCGAGCGGCACCGCTCCAAAGTTGAATTCAAGTCAACTCAATGCGATTTGCCGCTTTGGGAAAAGCGGCAGCCTGAGCGACAGGGAGATCGATTTATTGGCCTGATGCTTTGCCGCTTGGGTCACAACTAGCGATGCTGACTTTTTTGCGTAGTGATGTAAATTGCATCATCAGAGCGGCAAAGCGGTAAGCGGCATGACACTATGTAATGACCTTAACAGTTAGTCGGTTAGCGGATTTATTGAAGACCACAGTATGAGTGTGAAGTTGCATACAATATAATGCAATTTTATTGCTGAAAGTGATAGACCAGGGTGCCTAGCTTGAGAATCCACTGGGTGTCACCTTGACACCCTTGGGCAATTTGAGTTATTGAGATTACAGGTCCCATTAGGGAATTAAATCTTCCAAGTTTAGCAATAAACTTATGGAATATCAAAAGATCTTCCTGAAGTCCAAAGGAATACAAAAGTCAATGGGGATGTACGTGTATGCACAATGTCTATGTGTGGGTCAAAGAATAAAATATCTTTTGTACAGGGATCAAATTTCTAAAATGCCTCTACGTAACTGAAACTAGTCGCACTTTATTTATCTTGACTTAAGGATTCTGAAAAGGTATAGTTTGCTAGCTCTAAGATGTCGTCTTGGGGATAAAAATAAAACAACCCTATTGTGTACGTGGCTTTGATCCGTATTTACATCATAGTATTAAATGTAGTTTATAGATATGGCAAATTCTACCTTTTTTTTAAATCTCTTAAAATTTTCAAAAATATAATGAGGAATGAGGCTATCGTTATTTAAATTGAAGCATTTTAAAATATGACCCCTGTACAAAAGGTTTGTTATCCTCTGACCTATTTGTCTTATACCTTGTTAATTAGGCATCCTATGGATATGTGACCATTGACCTTTTTACTCTTTTTTGAGGAATTTATAGAAGCTTTATTGAAGCTTTTAGAAATTTAATACCATTATGTGACTTGTGACCTCAGTAACCCCAATTGCCAAAAAGTGCCAAGATGGCACCCGATGGATTCTTCCACTAAACATCTTCGTCTATAAATTTTAGCAATGAAATTCCATTAGTGGGCGGACGGGTTGGTGAAGTGGCTCATCGACTTGCCTTTCACCAATTTGGCCCGAAAAAAAAAAAAAAAAAAAAAAAAAAAAAAAAAAAAAAAAAAAAAAAAAAAAAAAAAAAAAAACGCTTCCCTGTGGAGCCAGTATCGTGCGTGAATTTGGTTGCCAATCCATACCCGCCCTCGCAGGTTTTCTCTTTGGTGGATTTTCCGCTTGTTATAAGGATTAAATATTATTTTTAGTACCACTTTGATGCTTCTCCGTCTAAGTACACTAGCCACCAGACTTTCAACCACAGGTTTGTCCCCTTTACCTTTATGGGCTATACAAATTAAAGTGGCAATTTTTAAAACCTTACCTTGGTATTACAAACATGGGTATTTCCATTCTTTATTGCTTTATATGTAGCTCACAAGCCAAGATGAATGCAAACATTATACTGAATAGATTGGCGACTATTTAAAAATTCAATATGTGGTCAACAAATAAGCTAGAACCCAGAGTGATGCATCATTGAAACCTTATATCACATACTTGGTATTTTATCTGTTTATCCTCCTCTGTAAGCTTGGAAACCAAGATATTGGGAGAAATGAAAAATAGCGGCCTTTTGAAATTCAAGCTGGCAGGCAACAGCTGATCGAACAAATTGGAACAGTCAAATTCATATTTTAGCCCCTACGTTTATTTCAAACTCAAGATACAATGTCGCAGTATATTAACCTCGTCTGGGGGTCAAAACCCTCTTATTTACTTTCATTCGATGCACTAAAATGACAAGCTTTTCGTAAAGAGCTTCCAGATAATCATTTTCTCATTTCCAATCATTTTAGCGAAAATTAAAGCCATAATCAGTCATTTTTTTCTCATTTAAAATGTCCATTTTTCTAGTCTATGTAGGTCATATCAACACCTTTATTTCTTTTCTTTGTGAAAACGACTTTGAAGTCTTGTAAAGTGGTTTTTGCATATGCTATTCGACGTTTTTGTTTGGACTTTAAAAAAGTCGGACCCCGACTTTGATGTAGTAAACAATGCGAAATTCGTCAGACAAATACGAATACGGCGGGTCAAGCTGAGCCACTTACAAGGTCTTTTTTTTGCTGCCACCATTTCCAAAACAGTGCAAAAAATGGACTTGATGAAAGGGTGGGGGGGGTATTTACATTTTTGAAGAAATCGCTTTAATTGGCTTTAAGTGAACTTAGCACCGTCACCAAGTTAGTGCTGCCTTCAAAATTGAAGGTAATGGGTGGTTGCCACCCACGACAATCTAGGGTACATTTTGATAATATTCTGCAAGTAATGGCTCTAAAACTCTGTTTAATTAAATGTAACATACTTTTCCAAAAGAGCTGAAAACCGTATGAAAATCCGTATTCCTACGCTTTCCACAAAAATTGGATTTTCGTCTATTTTCTGTAGCAAACGCCAAATTTGCCATCTCGTGGACTTTATGACCTCATTGTTGGATGATATTACTAGGTATTTGTACTTATTTTGGTATCAAATAGGAAGAGGGGACCATGGCTATCCACTGTATCAAAATAAGCAGGATGTCATAACACATTCCTGAGGGGATGGTAACAACCGCCCTGGTACCCCCCGGTAACCATGTAGAAAGGCTGGGTAAAACGAGGGTTAAATATGTTGGCCATATTGATTTTCAAGATGGCCAACAAACGAAAATTAGTTCAACTTAAATTATGGTTTATATAGCAACCACAGTATCACACACACATGGATTTGTCACCTTATTTAAGGTCCCGATGTCATTCTAAAAGCAAGATACAGGACAAGGTTTATTCAACATGTCGGCCATTTTTATTCAAGATGCCACCAACGAAAATATTGCACCTTTAAAAACAGTTTTTCTTTAAACCTTAGTACACAACATGGGTATTGCCACCCGTTTTTACCACGTATGTTAGGCAGAATCAAGATACAGGCCAAAGTAATATTCACGTGGCAGCCATTTTGAATTCAAGATGGCAGCCAACGAAATTAGTTGCCACTTAAATAACGGTTTCTATAGCACCTTAGTATCACAAGCATGGGTATAGACCCACTTATACCCTTTCTAAGTCGCCATAAATGGAGATAATGGTGGAAAATATATTGTAAAAAGTCCTGCATTTGGAAATCCCAAGATGGCTGCCAAACGGGTGTTCGAAAAAAATGGGACAACCAAATTCGAGTTCCTAGGGGTCAATATTACCCAAAAGACAAAAAAATTCAATGTAACAAATAGGCCGACAAGTTCAAAAACATTACGATAAGGCACCACCTCATTGTTACTTTCTCCGTTCAATCAATCCTGTTTTGTCGAAGATAGTTATCTTTGAAAATCTCACTTGTGTGCAACTGCTTTGCTGCACTTGTGCTGTGATAACTACTTCCCTGCATTGTTCACAGATATCAGTCTTCTTGACCTTTCTCTGCACTACTGGTTTGTACCCTGTGATCAATAACATCACACCATTCTAAGGAGTTATGACAGCAGCTTTCACTTCCTGGGATTATTTCTCCTCTTCTTATATTTGGTAAACTAGCCGGTGATTGAGGTGAACTGCTTCCCCTGCAATTGTTCCAATATATCATTCTTCTGGACCTTGCTCTCACTTCTGTTTTGCACATGTACCTGTGCTTCAATAAAAGCAAAAATCACACCATCTCAGGAGTTTTATGACACAAAGCTTGCACTTCCTTGGATTATTTCTCCTCTTCTTATATTTTGTAAAACTAGCATGTAGTGAGGTTAACATGCATGATCAACTTCTCTGCTGCCACTAAAACGAGTTCAAATTTGCAAACCACACTGCCACAAGACTTGCGTCTGTTGTTCATGTGACCTCCTGTGAAGTCGTTGTGATTAAAAAATACCATAAAACGATTTGCTAACATGTCGACATGCTGAACAAAAAATGGGATAGTCAATGGTGTATGTTTATGAACATCATCTCTAGATTCAAATGTTTTTTTACGTGTGGGCAAACCAGAAGAGCTGCGTCCATCTGAAGGTTTCTTTCAGAAGATGGTGCGATGGTTGCGTGACATTTGATTCCTTTTATAATACGGCATGGAAGATGAGTTTGCTGACAATCTCCCTTGCAAACCACATTGCCACATCCATTTGGTTTATTTGTTTTTAATGAGACAAATATTTAAGAATGCAGATGAAAACATGTTTCACAGGGTGCACATTGGTATGGATATGCCATACCAGGTTGCCTCAAGATATTCAGAGACAAAAACCTTTGCTTACAGTACTTGCAGATATATTTAAATCTAAACCTCCAGAATGGAAGATAATATTTCTCATGCCTTCGTAGATGTCTCTTGTAGTGGTCAAAGTTGTGGAAACTCTTTGGACAATACTTACAAAAGGGCACATTCCAAAGTCGTCCTGATTTTATGGAACAGTTCACAAAAGTTTCACGGCCTTCAGCATTTGTGTATTTCAGTAAATGCCTTGATAGCTTTGAATGAGATGGATAAACAAGTAGCCGGCAATTACCAGTGTTTTTATCAATGGCAAGTTTGGAAGGGCAACCACTGCGATATCCACTACAGTACAATTGAAACTGTACAGTTGACTTGCCAACTTTTAAGTAAAGAGAATCTTGAGGGTGGTATATTGGTGTTTTACTCGTTCTGGGAAAACCAATTGTTTGTTTTTCACCTTCCATTGCTATTTTTATTATATTTTTTGTCTGCAAGATATATCCTGAAGTTACAAATCAAGTAACAAAATGTGATATGAATGACATTCTTTTGCTAGAGGAATTCAAATACAAGAGTTAGTCATCATTAATCACAATTGTAAGTAGCCATACTGTTTGAATTTCCTCATAGATGACTTTCTCGAGCAGAAATACCACATGTTGCTTATTCAGATTTGATTCTACTTAATCAGTTCTTTGTGACAGCTGACTGCCTTATCTCTTAAGTATATTTCATGTACAAGCAGGTGCAATACAGTTGTATAACTTCAGTTACAACTTCTATCGTTGATTATTCACAGGTTTCTATAAAAGTTTCAAATTATTTTTTCTTCATCTTCAGTGAAGGCGGCTTCATCAATCTCGGATAATACATGTAATCACATCTTTTCTTCAGAAAAATTCTTGAGATCTGAAAAAGAAAATGATTTCATATCAACATTATGGACAAGTAATTAATGACTGTCCAAGTGTGTAACTCTATATGGGTTGAATAGAATAATAACTTTCTCTGCATCAGCACCAACATCATGGAACACCACTGCCCACCCATGCATGTGGATAGAAACACTATCTCTATGTCTAATTCATTTTTTTCTACTTTTTTCCTATGGTACCACGCCACTAGTGAGCAAACTCCATTTCAATGCAATCAGTGATTCCAATTTTTATATTTTACCTGATAATGTCCCCTTGTGGAGAAGGAAACTGTTCTCATCTCTGGCATTTTGTACATGAGTTTTGTGAACTGAAATTTCACCTTATATTGCAAAAATAAACCTACTTCTGACATAAATCCTAAGTTTCATTAGTTCTGAGCAGGGGTTAAGGCCATTTAAAAAAATACTTAAGAGAGATAGAGAGAGAGTGATTGTTTGTGTACTTCCTAAAACATACTCAAGTTTGGCTAGTGGGGGGTTGGGCAAAAATCAATGATGGGGCATAAAATCACCATTGGGGCAAAAATCACATCATTTTGGGGCCAATTGGTTAAATATCTCCAAATGTTGGATATTTTTACCAAAAAAAAATTCGCCCCCCCAAAAAAAAATCACTTCTCCCCAATTCCCCCCCCCCAAAAAAAAAGTCTGGCACCACTATCTAGAAGAAGAAAAAAAGATATGGCCAAATGTTGACCTTTTTTGTGCGGTATTGACCTTTGCCTGGTGGAGCTCGTACTGAACTCCACCAGACTTGTGTCGAGTATTCGCAGTATTGGGCCGTCTACTCATCCAGGTCATGTGCCGGTGCTTAGCCTTTATCATCGGCCCTCGCTGGGCAGTATCACTTCGCGACACACAACACCATTCGTACTTTCTAATATCTATAAGTCTTAGTTCATCGCAGCCGTGGTTCATCGGAGGTGATAACAAACATGTCACTCCTATGGTTCGAGGCCGCTTGGCACCCTTTATGACAGGGTTTCCCAACCTTTTTGTCCCGAGACCCCATTTCTTGACACTTAACTTGCGAAGACCCCCATTACTCAAAATAATATATTCTCAAAAAGAAATTTGACCAGTCAAGTAAAAATTGAAGGTGTGGAGAGGTACGTTCAGTGGCAAGCCAAGTTTTCAAGCCAGAGAAAGGGGCTTGCCAATAGGTCGCCTAAATCTACCGGAAGCTCTGGAATGTACTGGCCGGGAAGCAAGGGCCAATACTACAAATTTGTTGTGGCATTCTAGGGGCAAGGGCGCTCCATGCCTAAAATAATGCGACGAAGTGTGCAATAATACCACTAATTTCATTACATCGTGTTACTTTTTGCGTCTTTGAACAGAAAAGATGACAATTTATAATGATTTACGCGCGAAGCGCGCGTAAAATTCAGAAATACAAATTCAATTGACTGATCAACACTGCAAAATAAGTTTGGCTTGATTGACATGACTAATTTTATTATAGTCGAGTTCAATATTGGTATTTGAACAGTCCTGCAAGTGAACAATTACACTGATTTGCGCATGAAGCGCGCTGACATGATTACTAATCAAATCAAATCCATTGAGTAATCAAACACTGCAAAATTAGTTTTGGGCTGCTGTTAATGCTTGACATATGTAAATTAGATATTGACACTTTCTATTCCTGCCTTTTGGAAGAAGTACTTCATTTTTCTTTAAATGAACTTCATGACCCCTTCTTAAGGGTCGCGACCCCTTCGGGGTCGCGACCCCGAGGTTGGGAAACCTTGCTTTATGACCATTCTTTGAATTGTTTAGCAGCACGTGAAAAGAATAGGCATTCTAAAATGTGCATGTTCATAAATAGCGGCTACCGATTCCAGTCTCCTGCTCTCACTTCAGGCAAAAAAATGCAGCAAATTTTATGCAGTTTACAGCGGCTATGGGAATCATCACCACAAAATGGTCGCCCTAGGCTATAACTTCCCCATCTCGCAAAATGGCCAACTTGTGACGTCAGGGTTAGACGCCTTCTACGCGCCCGTGGGACTTTTAGTTATTCGGTGAGTTTTGGAGTGATACCGATTAGATCTAGGTCGAGGATCTGTATCGGGGCAAGGGCGCAGCCGGTCACCTCAAAACTCACCTAATAACGATTTTATGATACCCAAGTAGAACAAGGCGGTTCTCGAACCAAAAGGTCCCCCGCCCGTCCGATAGTAAATGGACTGTGGGAAATTAATTTAATAGTCAAGGGAAATTGTGACGGAAATAGTGGTTCTCAAACAATGAGGCTTCTGCCATAGCAGTTGCAATTTGACGGTATACAAATGTGGCGAATTGACCATAAACTATTTGTAGTTATTTGCCCTGCAAGATGTCCCTACTTGACCTTGAAATGACCTTCACAATTTTGGCTTAGAAATGTTGACAACATCGACAGTTCATGACCACCACATGTGGAGTTAGTTGACTTGAATAACCACAGACCGTGAATAAATAACAGTTGATTAGTGAATTGTCTTGAGTATTGTAATTGACCAAAATCTTTCTTGGAAATAGAGCCTATTAATAATTTGAGACAAAAATGGTCAAGAAGTATTGGTGTACTGGCAAAGTTAGACACTTCCTTCCTGAATGTGTACTAGTTAATTTACTTTAATTATTCCGATATTAAGTATGGTTAACAGTTTGTGGAAGTGCTGGTAAAGTTGATAAAGAGAGATTCACTACTGCCAAAAAGCAGTGCTTTGGATTAGTGGGAAATGGAAATGGTGACTACAGAGGTTCATCAATCTTGTTTATGAAATATAATGCATTGAAAATTGATGATTATATGATTTAGACGTGTGTAACTTTATGTACAAACTCTGCAATAACTTCACCCTAATGCTTTTGAATAACATGTTTACAGCTAATTCTGATAATATTCATATAATACGAGACAGCTTCTGCTTTTCAGATTCCAATTACAAAACTGGATTTTGCGAAAAATCAATTCGAATACTGTGGTGTTAAATATTGGATTAATATACCTTCAAATGTCAAAACTGCAAAAAACTGTTAAAATATTTAAATCTTCATATACAAAGATTACTATAGATAAATTAATTCATAACATCTAAGGTAGCTGGGATTTTACAGGCCCCTTTGGCTTATTACTCAGTCCTTCCACAATGCATATTAAAAATGTTTACAAAAAAAAGATAAACATATTAAAAATATTGTTAAAAATTTTGTAAATAAATACATATTGTACTTTGTTGCATTTTGTGGAATAAAAAGAAGTCTGAAGTGAAATGACTCCAAATTTTGGCAATGAATGCATATTACACTCAATCAGTTTTCATTGACCCATTAATACCATGTGTATGGATTTGACCTTGGATGACCCCACATGACCGTGGAAACTGAAATAACCATCAAAGTTTTGGCACTGATGTTGACCACACCCCCAAGTTTCATCATCCGACCACCTACTTCATGGTTTGACCTTGCATAACTTGAAATGACCTTCAAAATTTTTTGGCACTAAATGCCTGACCACCAGTTTCACATCCCTACCACCTACTTCTTTGGTTTGGACCCTGAATGAAACCCCACATGAACCTTGAAATGACCTCAACTTTTTTCGGCCCTGATGTGACCACCACCTACCAAGTTTCATTATACCTCCACATTGCCACTGCTTAACGCAATTTATCCCCATTTTTGACCGCATTTTAACCTTTGACCCATGCCACATGACCATTCCTAACTCATCCACCGTCTACTTGTGTGACATATTGGTGCGAAGATGGACTCCCATCCTTGCTTAGATCAAAATATATCGTGTTTACAAGGGTTATAACACTATTCCTATTTTTGGACTAATTTGACCCTATTTTTGACCACTAATTGACCTTTGACCTATATCAAAGACCCACGTTACCTCCCAGCCATTGCCTACTTGAGATACATCTACGTTGGGAAGATGGACACCCACACTTGCTTTAGATCCAGAGATTTGAGTTGGACGCACCGCCCGCACACACAACCACACCCCACGCACACACACACGGACTGCGGGCCTTTTACATTATAGTCCCCCTTTGCCAACTAAAGTTTGGGCGGGGTACCAACAAAATAAGCACAACATATAGGCCTAAGAAAATTCTAAGGGTGATGATTCCCAAAACAAACATACTTGACTGTAAATTAACTGTTTGCCTATTGTTTTATGAGTGCAAGGGTGACTTTTTTTCGTTCCTGATTCAACAACAAAATTATTTTAAAGTCCTTTTAGTGTTGTGAGAGCGATTATGCGGAAATCTTGTTCCAACTCGATTCAACCATGCTAAAAATTGCCAAATTAGAGCAGTGACTTACGTCACATGAACGCCAATTTTTGGTTTTTGTTCGTCATATGCATGGTCACGGCCATGCCCAGTTCCTAACTGAGTTAGCATACGGACGTTGAGATGTGCTCTCCGAGGGGGTAATACGGGATATATCTAGTCAGTAAATTGAGGTGGGGTGATTATCAATGAAAATCGAGGGATCTACATGATGGTACGATTAAAGCCTTATACGCAGGCCTGCTTATACGTGCTGCCTGTGGGAAGCCACAAAGTACTGGGAATGAGAGTCCAGGAATAATAACCCTATGCCAAATCGTTTCTAGCGGGAGGACAGAATAAGGGAAAGAGGGGAAGGAAAAAAATGAAAATTGTGTGGGACTCGAACCAGTCTCATGACTGGATGGATACCACGCTACAACAGTGTTGATGCTACGGCAGCGATTTATGCCCATGTGCCATTGTTGATGACCACCAATCACTAATCCGGCACTTTCTCACTCAGGGTTCTGTGGGGATTTTGCGGATTTCATTGGCTTGGGTTAATTACCTTCTTTGCTGTTCTGCATGTCAACATATACCATAGCCACTAGCAGCAGTGGCATACCCAGGTGGGGCACTGGCATAACAGGCGGGGGGGGGGGGGGGGGGGCCAGGTTGCCCCCCCCCCCCCCGACGGCCTTTGGCCGGGAATAAAAAAAATGCAAAATCATGCTAAATCAGCCGTTTTGTTTTTTTAGCCCTCTGTCACCGGGAGAAAAAATGTGGCCTTTTGACCCCACTGAGCGGGAAAATTTCCCCAAGACTGGGAAAAATTTCCCAAGAGAGGGTAGGCCAGTATAGCCAGAGGTGGGGGCAAAGGGGGGGGGGGCAGTAGTGCCCCCTATGAAAAAACAACCTTGAGGGGAAACCGGGAAATAAACAACATATTCATGTTAAATCAGCCCCTTTCGGATTCATTTGCCCTGCGACCGGTAAATTTTTGCTTGTGTCGGGGACAGCATTCGTTTGCATCTACCGGGAAAATTGCCCCCTCGGAACACCCGGGCTGGCTACGCGCCTCTCTGACCTAGCAGATATGTAAAGTGCTGCAAAGTTTAGTTTTTCTTGGATTTTTCTGATTGATTCAAGCATTCAAAAAATTACTTCTCGTTAGTGCATTTCCACTATTAAAAGAATGTGTGTTCCTTATGGTCTTTGGAAACCCCGATGTACCAGGAAGTAGGGGGCCACTGTATTCAAAGGTGGACTGATGTGATGCGTTGAACAAGAACACGCGTAGGATAAAAAGGGTGTCTTTTTTTCAAAAAGCGATGACGCGCGTCCTTGATTCGGGTGTCAAAACAGCGTGTAAATGTGGGAAAAAAGGGTTATGTTTTGTCTTCACCCTTGTGAAATTGTTGATATTCAAACAAGCAGAGAGCAAAAAAGATCAAATATATTGTATAAACAAACAAGATATCACTGGCAGGGTTGTCCACAAGCCAAACTTTAGTGCCGGGGTATTAGACAAAGTTTCTTCAAAATATGAATCAAGTTGCACTATATTAAGAATTTGATAGCTGTTTTAAGGCCCTAATTTGGGCATTTTAGTGCGGCGGCAAGGCTATAATCCTTTGAGAGCCGTATTGGTGAGTGCCGGTTGCTGCCGCCCGGCGTATGGACACCCTGATAAAGGGTTATATTAAGGACACAAGCATGTGCCTACTTGGTTTTTTAGGGTAGCAAAAAGGACGAAACGAAAATACTTAGTATAGCAAAGTAGACAAAAATACTTGTTAGGGGTTATGTTTTAAGTTGGTGGAAAAACTTGTTTAGGGTGCATGTGGAAGTCTGGGTTCACGATCATATCCACCTTTGAATACAAGTGCCCCACCCCCACGGGCCTGCTGCAAAAATGCAAATCCTCGCTAGATTCTTATAACTCTATCAATATAGACATGTTCAATGTACAATTAGAGGTGGGCTATAGAAGGTCAGTGTTTCAGATCACTTCGAAAACAGGCTCATTTGATCCCACTTTCGAAGAAAAAAATGAAAAAAGTGCTTAAACCAGGGTGCCCCATCGAAAAATCCAAAATGGCCGCCAAATTGTCAAAAATTGATTTTTGACCATAACTCAATTATTTTTTGTTCAATTGCTTAATTTTGGTGGCAATACCCATGTTTTGGGGTATTAGGAATCATGCTATGCAACTTTCATCCAACCATAGCCTTTAGTTTTTGCTTAAAATTGACCTCTGAGGGCGCTTTCCCATAAAATGCACATTCAATTGATATGGTGATTTTAACATTCAAAAAGTTTAAGAGAGTTTTATTATGAACACATGCTGAAAATTTGACTTGCGTGGTGTTTGCGGTTTTACAACTGCCCTCCATTGAAACCCACACGTAAGAAAGTTCGTTGACCCCTGTACATTCCAATGGAAGTGTTTTCGTCAAATTTTAAATTAATGCCATGAGAAAATGGTATGTGTTACACAGCTCTAATCTTCAGAAAATGATGCATCAACAATTCTGATGATGGCCCACCAGTTAAAATTTAGAACTTTTCATACAATATGTACTTTTTGGGAAAGCGCCCTTGCAGTCCAATTTAGGCGAAAAACTGCTACATCGAGAAAATGAAAAGTCGTGGTGAAATAGAAATTGCATAGAATGATTCCTTGCAGGCCAAAACATAGGTATTGCCACAAAAATGAAGGTGATTAAACAAAAACTTATCAAGTTATGGTCAAAAATTGATTTTTGGCCAATTTGGTGGCCATTTTGGATTTTTTGTTGAGGCACCCTGGTTTTAGCACTTATTAATTTTTTTTTCTTCGAAAATGGGATAAGCATCAATAAAGTCATCATTTTAGCCTGTGTTCAAAGTGATCTGAAACTGACCCAAATATGACCCTCTATAGCCCACCTCAGAGGGTGTTTTGAGTCAATCCCACAATGCACCAGTTTTGGGAAATTTCACCTCAATGGGGTCATGTGATCACATAAAAATCCTATTCTTAACACATAAAAACCCTGACTTTAATGCTCATTTTAGCCTACAAAGTTTTAGTACTTGGGGAATTTTTTGATTGATTATGAAATGTCTTGTGGTTCTTAAACTTTTGGAAAACTTTTTATCCCTAAGTACATGTGTTTAGTACAGTACGGTATAGGCACATTGCTATGCATCATGGGATTGATTCAAAACACCCTCTGAGCCCACCTCTAGTACAATGAACAAACCATAGAGTTGGAGTAATAAAAGGCTAGAGGTCGGACGTCCATGTTGAATCGGCGAGCTCGCTGGTGGACGCTTGGATGTTTACCGCCCAAGCCCCAATAAAACTAAAACTTACGGCAAGCCAAAAATGCACTTTCTCCGTGATTTCGCCAGGGGCCCTCGAATATAAAAGGATCCTTTTTATCCAAGAAACATCATCAGATGTGGTTTTGTTCAGAAAGTTTGTCGTCGCATAGATCGGGCAAGGAGTTTTTGAAGAATTTTCAAAATGGCTTCTAAATAGCAGGCTATAGCATGTTCGGAGTTTCTATGACGATTGGGACGTATTTAGCACAGTCGTAGTACACAATTGTAATATTATAGTAATATGTATAGGATCAGCGCTCACTCTTTAATGATTGAGAAAGGACGTGCTTCAAAATCGATTCTATCCTCAGACTATGTAAACTTTGTAATTTAAACGACGTGAGGATGATTTTTCATTCTTGGTAGAATTTCCTTTCTATTCCAATCCACGAGCTACGATGATATCCAGCATATCTCATGTATCTAATTTTGACAGTTTAATAGATAATGAAATGTTCAACTATAATGAGTGGAACAGAATTTGATAGTATTTTACCAGTTGTTGGTACATTTGTTTTACTTGCCTTCGAGTCACGTATTGCATTAGATATTAATTCGTATCAGAGCTAAAGTTTCTGTTATGCCGTCGTGTGCGCTTGCAACGTGACGCGATGCACGCAACGCAATGCGAGTTATCCATAGCATAAATTTAATTGTTCATGAGTATATTTTGTATGTTTCTTGGTTTATGCTGTGTACCTGAGTTTGGTACATTAATCATTACAGTAGGATTTAAGATTATTATTTGGACAGAGGTACACGCTGCTAGGTGGGGTGGGCTTCTAGCTGCGCAGAGGTCGGCGGCATAGTATCGCAGCAGGACTTTGTCATCAAGCTAAGGCAAAAGATTATCGGGCTTTTGTTTATTTCCGCGCGTGAGAATGAAAGTAATTCTGTTTTACATTCGCGCCTTCTCCCCACAAGCGTGCGCCACGTAAAATTGCGGAATTGCGTGTGCTGCGGTATTGTTGCTTGCAGTTGCGCCAGCACTATTCTATCAATTTGCAGGTGCGAAGAGTTCGCCAATTTGGTTTTCCCTGCTCATGCAGTCACGCGCGATCACGTGCTCGATCCTGTCCAAACGGGATGTTAATCAGACTGTAATAATCCTATATAAAATTATAATCCTGAATTTAATGTTATATGTTTTTTTTAAATGTATTAATGGATATTTGTAAATTTTATATACTGGGACTGTACCTATTTGTTTGGTAATGTCAAAGAAAACTGAACTGTCAACTGTACTTAGTCTGGAAATTTGACCTCGGGTAAGTGCGAAACAGCGTCGCCATGCTTCGTTAGTTGTATTATTGGTAACAGCGAAAATAAGAGTGCTCGCGCCCATTCGAAAGAAATAACCGGGAACAGTCCAGATGCCTTGGACAACAAACCATGACAATCCATGATCTGGCAAGCATGCAAGTGAGCAATTGACTGAGGCTGAAGAGGCTTGACTGAGGCTCCCAGAGCAGGCTAGTTTCTTTATCAGAATCAGCCAAGCCTTAATTGTATACATTACCTTCCTTCAAGGACATTCAAATACTCACATGAAAAAGGCGTAAAAAGACGCAATACATGAATATTTGAGGTAAATCACGCAAAGGACTCATCTGGTAGGGTTGGGCGTATTCGAAAGTTTGAGTGCACAGTACCGCAGGGGGAGGGCGGCCCAAGCATCCCAATTTTAGACGTCACACGTAAAAGCGAAAATCTTGACCACCCTGATCTTGACGAAAAAATACGATTTTAAAAATAATTATCAAAGAATATTTACTTTTTCCAAAACAAGTTGTGAGATGTAAGAATCAACTTTAACTCCCTCCCCAACCCCCCCCAAATGAGAGGTCTGGCGCCACCACTGTCGTACTCCCTACTACAGAAAAGGTAGTTAGTATCCCCTAAGATGTGGTATCCCGGTGTATTGTTGTTGAAAGTAATTATAGTACGGCGGGAGCCACCGGCGGGGAGCCACCAGGTCCGGGCTCCATATAGACGACAACGGAATTAGGCGTGAAACTAATTTGTGTGCAGAGGTCCCAACTGAATTCATGCTCTATTCTGGGGTCTATCTTTCAATATGTAGCGGACTAGAGTCGCCCGGACAATAAATACTTGTACACAGGGGTTCGTCCGCGAAACTCAGTCGTAAATCTACGTGCCTACTTGTCATGCCGGAGTGGATCAACTTATCCAAAGCACTGTGATAAATGGTTTGAAAAGGTCTATTATGTCGGAAATACAGTACATACGCATGAGTTAGTATACACGTAGGGTTAACGCATGAGGTTAGAGAAGGACCCCTGGTCAGTATGGACCCTCTATATCAAGGCTGGAACTTAGTAAGTAGTGATTTCCAATTTGGTGTTACTTTTTCAACAGCGGCGAATTAGGGTACACCGCAGGAGTCAAAAACTTGTTTTAAAATGCTCCAATCTTGTTGAAATGTTGCCATATAGGCCTATGCCGTCTAGTCATTAAGGTTCCACAAAAAATGTATTAGTTTGGCATTACCATCTATGACCATTGGTTTGATGGTCATTGTTGAAGACAATGTTGGAGAGATATAGTGATATATATGCTCTTTTGAGAGATGATAGAGTATTGTTATCTGTATTTGATTAGAGATAGATTCTCTCTGATATATATCTGCTATTTGATAGAAAGATACGAGTCTATCTGATTATATCTGCTACTTTTGATAGATGATAGAGTTCATCTGATATTACTATGTTGATTAGATGATAGAGTCTATCTGAATAACTGATAGTTGATAGATGGTAGTCTATCTGATAGTTTATAGTCATAGTTGAGAGAAGGTTTGAGATGATATAGCTGCTTATCTGCTATTTGATAGATGATAGAGTCATACTGATAATCTGTGATTTTTCTAGATGATCGAACTATCTGATGTTTGAAGGCTGTGTGATGTCATTGTTGAAGAGAATGTGGTCTGTGATATAAATGATCTGTTATTATGAGGGCCGATGATCGAGTAGAGTCTATCTGACACATCTGCTATTTTGAGAGATGGGATAGAGTCAATCATGAACAAATCTGCTGTTTTGAGAGATGATGAACTATTGATAGTTTGATAGTTCATAGTTGAGAGAATATTGGAGATGATATAGCTAATGTATCTGCTATTTTGAGTAGATGATAGGCACAAGTTGAAGAGAAGAGAATCATTTGAGATGATATATCTAATGTATCTGCTCTTTTGATAGATTTAGGTCTATTCTGATAATCTGCTATTTTGGAGTGATAGTGTAATATCTGATATATCTGCTATTTTGATAGAGAAAAGTCTATCTGAAGTTGACGGTCATTGTTGACGCCAATGTTTGAGATGTTAGAGCTGCTATATCTGCTATTTGATAGATGATAGGGCATATAGTTGAAGAGAATAATTTGAGATGATATAGCTATAAATGTATCTGCTCTTTTGAATAGATGATAGTCTATTGAATATATGCTATTGTGATCGACAGAGTCAAGCTAAATATCTGCAGATGATAGAGTAATCCTGATATATCTGTCTTTTTTTATAGATGCTAGTGTCATATCTGATTATATATGCTTTTTGAGATAGAAGATAAAGTATATCTGATATTTGAGGTCATTGTTGAAGAATGTTGAAGATTATAGCTGATAATCTGCTATTTGATAGATGATAATCATAGTTGAAGAGAATATTTGAGATGATATAGCTAATGTATCTGCTCTTTTGATAGAGACTAGAGTCTATCTGATATATCTGCTATTTTGATAGATGATAGGCATGTTGAAGAGAATATTTGAGGTGATTATAGCTAATGTATCTGCTCTTTTGATAGATGATAGAGTCTACCTAACAATCGCTATTTGATAGATCAATTAGAGTCAATCTGATATATCTGCAGTGATAGAGTATATATGACTATATATGGTATTAATAGACGAAGTGTCATATCTGATATAATACATGCCTATTTTGATAGAAGAGATAAAGTCTATATGATAGTGATGGTCATTGTTGAAGACAATGTTGAGATGATATAGCTGATATATCTGCTATTTTGGACAGATGATAATCATAGTTGAGGAATATTTGAGATGATATAGCTAATGTATCTGCTCTTTTGATAGTGAACAAAGTCTATCTGCAATATCTGCTATTTTGAGAGATGATAGGCATAGTTGAAGAGAATTTTGAGAGGATTATAGCTAATGTTCTGCTCTTTTATAGATTGATATAGAGTCGATATGATATATCTGCTATTTGATCGATGGTTAGAGGTCAATCTGATATAACTGCAGATGCTCGAGTATATCTGGATATGTCTGCTCTTGATAGATGGATATGATTTGGCGAAGTCTGCTAGTATCTCTATTTTAGAAGTAAAGTCTATCCATGACAGTTTGATGGTCATTGTTGAAGAAAATGTTTGAGGATATAGCTGGTATATATGCTATTTGATAGATTGATAGGATTATATCTGAATATCTGTTAATTTGCTAGATGATAGACTATCTGATAGTTTGATGGTCATTGTTGAGAAATGTTTGAGGTGATATAGCTCAGGCCATATTGTTATTTGGTGATGATAGAGTAGAGACTATCTTGAATATTTTCTATTTGATAGATGATAGAATCTATCTGATGTTTGATAATCATAGTTGAAGAGAATGTTTGAGATGAGATGATATAGCTGATCTGCTATTTTAATAGATGATAGGTCTCCCCCCCTCTCCCCGGGGGGAGAGTCATATCACCATAATCTCCGTATAAGTACCATTCAAGCCTGACTTATGCCTTTCATTTTCTACGCTCGGTATATTCAAAATGACCTAAGATACCCACTGGAAAGTTTGACGCCCCCTGAGTTCGCACACATCAGGGGCAATGATCTAGGCAAACAATGAATTCGGATCATTTTGTATTGCTCTTTCCCACCGGGTTGACTACACGGGCGGGAGGAGGAGCGAACACCGTTCCCATTCAGCCTGACACTTAGGCCACAGATTGCAAACTGGTAGACGTCACACTGATATCAAGAGTGCCGGGCATAAGGCAAGCGGAGCGATGATGATATGATTCCGCCGGCGAGAAGGTGAACAAAACCATAATAGAATAGATGCACGTACCGACGTCAGTGGGTAAAGTGCTAATGGGAGCTGTGACTGGAAGATGTGGAAGGGCTTGCTGTGATGACGGAGGAGCGATGATAGGCTCTTAGTGCCGTCGAACCTCTGCGTATTAGGACATCTCGGAGATAACATTGTTGAATGTAGGAAGAACACAAGACAGCCGATGGCGTCCATTACATCTTGTATAGAAGGCGCCCCGGTAGGAGGCCCAAGCAAGCGCATGGGAGAGCTTACGTCAGGAGCTCTATGTGGTCCCCGCAAGGACGAACCTCCGAACTAGCTAGGCTCTCCTTATGACTGCCACGATCCATCTGGCATGTCGTCTTTGGGAGGCCGGCGCGAGCGAAACGGCTTCTGAGTTGTGAGGAAGAGCGGGTCGTGAGCCCCCCTTATAGGGCTGAGACTTGCTGAGGTAAAACTTAAAGGCTGTTGTAACTGGACACCAGGGGGTCCTTCATCGCTGGAACATGTACTTGTCGGAGATTCGTGAGGATGATCGGCTGTGGAGTGAAGCTGAGACTATGATTCTTGGCCAGGTAACCAGATCGGGGAAGAGGAAGAGAAGGCGAGCAGCGTCCACTGTGAAGGTGAGGTGATTCTTGCTATAGACAGAGATGGATATCGATTCTCTCTCCGTGCTGAGCTGTTGGCGACAAGGAAAGAGGCTTCTGGTGGTTGTTCCGCCGAACGACGCCTGGTTGAAGAGGATCATAAGGAGGACTGTTTGAGATTGCGGGAGGACTGTTGGCAGGTCTCATGCTGGTACTAGAGAGCGCTCAGGCGGATTTTCTGTCGCATTCCTTGATGGGTCATGAAGCGCTGGCGAGTACACGGAGCGATGCCTCTGTCAAACCCCAGATGGATGGCTCTTACTGCCTTGTGGCAACTCCTGACTGTGCCTGGGTTGGCTCCATCTTCAAACACCTGCATCAGGAAGTCCGCCACTCCCTTAGAGTTGTTCGCAGAGGGTCCACTGGTGATCCCTGCACCAGTTCCAGTACTTGGCCAGTCTGGGAATTATAAGTCATCCTTGTTGTGGTCTCCTTGCCGCTCCCGCCAGACGGCAGCTTGGAGCGACGAAAGCCCTGCTGCTCTGTAGGACTGGACGAAATGGCCATGCAGTCAGGGTGAGAACCTTCAGAGTTCTCATCGGAAGGAGATCCCGGAGTCTGATCAGGTCCTTCCTCATTGGAAAGAGTCTGGGTTGGTGCGTACAGCAGCTACCGAGTCGGTGAAACCACGGCTGTCGAGGCCAATTCGGGCACAACTAGATAGAATAATGCGGCAGGGCAGTTGCTTGTCCTGGGAACTTGAGAAGCATCGAGGAACTGGGCGATCGGAGGGAAGGGGTATACTGTGACTCCGTCACTCCATTAATAGTCATGGCGTCATGGTGAAGGGCCGCTGGGTCACTGGCCCACGAGTGGCCCGTATCGGGCCCTACATGCTCTGAGGGGGCAAATTCCCAGTTTTGGGAAATTTTCCTTCTCAGGGGGGTCAAAAACAAAAGGCCAATTTTTCCCAGTTCAAGGGCTAAAAAAACGGCTGATTTAGCTGATTTTTGCAAAATTTTTCCCGGCCAAAGTCGTCAGGCGGGGAGCAAAAACTGCCCCCCCCCCCGTCCGGTAGTGGGCGTGGGGCGGCTTGCGAACAGGTCCATGTGGGGTGTTCCAGCGTTGAAAACGTTCTGCATATCTTGGGGTTGACGGTTGCCACTCCACCGACGACCCCGGACGCTCGATGGTCCCGACCTCCCGGATGTCTTTCTCGATAGGGCATCTGCCAGGGTGTTGTCTTCCCCGGGAAGGTGAACGGCTGTCAGGGTGATCCGATGGTGGAGACACCACTCCAGGAGCTTGACTGTCTGTATAGGCACAGGGTGCGACTACTGGTTCCTCCCTGCTTGTTTATGTGGGAGACGACTGTCATGTTGTCGCACTGGACTAGGACGTGACTTCCCTTGACTAGATGGAGAGTCTGTCTCAGCGCCAGATGAACTGCCCACAGCTCCAACGTGTTGATTTGGTGCTTGGCCAGCCTCTTTGTCCAAGTCCCTGAGAGGCGAATGTCTCCTACGTGGGCTCCCCAGCCGCTCTTTGACGCGTCCGTCGTGAGAGTGAAAGATGAGGGTCTTGATATGAATGGTTCTCCCGGGCGGAGATTTTCCGGCTGAGACCACCACGCTATCGCTCTGCTGACGTGTGGGGTGTTCGGAATGCTCTTAGACATCTGGTATTGAATCGCGATAGAACGTGCAGCTGTATTACTCGCATGCGGAGTCCGTTACCACCGTTGTCATGCTGGCTATGAGACCCAGTAGCCATAGCCACAGATATGCTGGTGCTTGGCTGAGTTCCATGAGGATCCCGGCGCACTGCGTCGTGGATGCGATGCGCTTGGCAGTTGGAGACGCTATTCCCTGCTTGAAGTTCAGCGTTGCCCCCAGAAAGTCGATGCTCTGTGACGGGTTGAGGTTGGACTTCGCGTTGTTGATCACAAACCCGAGGTGGGGAACGATGCGGACTGTCTCTGCAATGGAGTGCTGGAGCTGTTCTCTGGAAGGCGCTGTCAGGAGCCAGTCGTCCA
Source organism: Ophioderma brevispina (assembly GCA_023653785.1). Taxonomy (NCBI): domain Eukaryota; kingdom Metazoa; phylum Echinodermata; class Ophiuroidea; order Amphilepidida; family Ophiodermatidae; genus Ophioderma; species Ophioderma brevispina. Next base: position 21,268 of record JAMKCH010016951.1, read on the forward strand.
GGTAGACGAAGACGAAATGGCCTCTCCGCCTACGACCTTCGCTATCCTTGTGAACATGCGGGGCGCTGTCGACAACCCGAACGGGAGGCACTGCAACTGGTAGAACGCGCGGTTGATATAGAAACTGAGCCACTTCCTGTGTGAAGGATGTATCGGAATGTAGAGGTAAGCATCCTTTGAGTCGAGAGTGGATGCCCACCAGCCTTGATTGAGCTCCTTGAGAACTGCTGCTAGGCTCTCCATCTTGAAGGGGTTTAATGAACTGGTTGAGCGGCTTCAAGTTGAGGATCGGGCACCACTCGCCGGACTTTTTTGTGGTGAGAAAAAACGTTGAGGTGAACGCTACGGCCCAGGACGGTACCTGAAGGATCGCCGCCTTCTGAAGCAGCTGCTCGATCTCTTGGAAGGCTTGCCGTCTGTCCATGTCCCTGGGGATCACTGTCTCTCGTCGTGCGTTGAGCGGTGGTGGGGGGATGGTGAATTCGAGCTGGTATCCCTGGGATATTGTGCGTAGAACCCATGCGTCCAAAGTCACCGTCCTCCACCGGTGTGCGAAGTGCCCTAGTCTCCCCCCACCGCAAAGGGAGGCTCTGAGGCCTGTGGATAGTCACTTCCTCTTCTGGGGGGGGCCACGGCGACCCCCACCCCCTCCTCCCGATCGACCGCCCTTGTTGTATCCACCGCTGCCACCGTCTTTACGTCGGTTGTAATTTTGTTAACTCTGCCTTCGAGTCACGTATGTGCATTAGATATCTAATTCGTATCCAGAGCTAAAGTTTCTGTTATTGCCGTGGTGCGCTTGCAACCGTGAAGCGTGCACGAAACGCAATGCGAGTTATCAATAGCATAAATTTTAATTTTGTTCTGCGTACTAATTTTGATGTTATGCTGTTTATGCTTGTGTACTGAGTTTTGTCATAATCATTACAGTAGGATTTAAGATATTATTTGGAAGGAGAGCACGCGCTATGTGGGTGGGCTTAGCTGATGCAGAGGTCCGGCGCATAGGTATCGCAGGACCTTTGTTCATCAGCTAATAGTCAAGAATTATTCGGCTTTTGTGAATCGCGGTAAAAGTAATTTGTTTTACATTCGAGGCACTATCCCCACAACGAGTGCCGCAACGGTTAAAAATTGACGAATTGCGTGTGGGCTGACCGGTAATTGTTGCTTGCAAGTGCGCCAAATTGTTCTATATCAATTCCAGTGCGAAGAGGTCTTGCCACTTTGGTTTCCTGGTCTCACTGCAGTCCACGCCGCGATCAAGTGCTCGGATTTTCCTGTCAAACGGGCTGTTAATCAGGACTGTATAATCTACTCTAAATTATACTCCTGAATTTAATCTGTTATAGTTTTTTTTTAAATGTATTTAAACTGTATTCATATTGTACTTTATATAACTTGAACTGTACCATTTGTTTGTAATGTCAAAAAACAACTGAATGTATTTGCTAGGAAACTTTGACCTCGGTACGTGCGAAAACAGTCGGTCCGCCTGATCGTTCGTTTGTATGTTGGTAATCTAGCGAAAATAAGCAGTGCTCGAGCCCATCTAAAGAAATAAATCCGGGCAGTCCAGGAGGCATTGGAACAAAAATGACCATCATGAATTCTGGCAAAGCATGCAAGTAGCAAGCTGACGAAGGCTGAAGAGGCTTGACTGAGCTCCCAGAGAGGCTAGTTTCTTTATCAGAATCAGCCAGCCTTAATTTAATACATTTACCTTCCTGTCAAGGGCATAAATCTACTCACATTAAAAGGCGTAAAAAAAAGACTGCAATACATGAATTTGAGTTAAATCACGCAAAGGACTCATCTGGTAGGTGGGCGATATCGAAAAGTGACAGTACCGAAGGGGGAGGGCGGCCAAGAAATCCCAATTTTAGGACGTCACACGTAAAAGCGATATCTTGACACCCCTGATCTGGACGGAAAAAATTACGATTTTTTAATAAAATAATTATCAAAGATATTTCTTTTTCCCAAAACCGTTGGAGTGAAGAATCAAAAACTTTTCACTCCCTACCCAACCCCCCAAAGAAGAGGTTCTGGCGCCACCACTGTCGTTCATCCCTCCACTTGCAGAAAAGGTGTTAGGTATCCCCTAAAGATGTGGTTACCGGTGTGAAACGTTAATTATAGTCCGGAGGAGCCACAGCGGGAGCCACAGGTCCGGGGCTCCATAGACATAACGGAATGAGCGTGAACTAATGTGTGTGAAGAGTCAAACTGAAGTATTGCTTATTCTGGGTCTCTTCTTCACTAATTGTAAGCCGGACTTGAGTTTACGCAGGACAATTAATTACTTGCCACCAGGGGTCTAGTCACGAGAAACTCGTCGTAAAGTACGTGCATACTATGTACTTGGCCTGAGTGGGATCCACTTATCCAAAAAGCACTTGTAAATGGTATGAAAAATGTCTAGTATGTAGGACATACAGATTACATACGATGAGTGTATACCACGTAGGGTTACGCATGAGGGTCGCGAACGGGCCCCCTGGTCAGTATGGACCCTCTCATTCAAGGCTGGTACTAGATAGTAGTTGTGCTTTTCAAATTTCTGGTGTTAATTTTTCAACAGCGGCGAATTTAAGGTTACACCGCAGGAGTCAAACTTGTTTTAAATGCTCCAATCTTGTTGAAATGTTTGCCATCTAGGCCTATTGTCCGTTTAGTCGTAAGGATTCCAAAAAAAGTATAGGTTTGCAGATACATCATGACCATGGTTTTGATGGTATTGTTTGAAGAACCATTTTAAGGATTAAGCTGATATCTGCTTCTTTGATAGATGATAGCGTATGTTTATGTGCTCTATTTGATAGATGATAATTCTCTCTGATATATTCTTCCTATTTTGATAGAGGATACGAGTCTATCTTGATATATCTGCTATTTTGATAGATGGATAGAGGTTCTGTATCCTATCTTTTGATAGATCGCTAGAGTCTAATCTGATATAACTGGCATGAGTTTGATAGGATGATTGAATCTCTGATAGTTTGCTAGTCATAAGTGATAGAATGTTTGAGATGATATAGCTTCTCTGTTATTGCTATTTGAGAGATGATAGAGTCTATATGATATATCTGTTATTTTTTAGATGTAGAACTATCTGATGTTTGAAGGCTGTTTGCTGATCATTGTGGAAGAGAAATGTGGTCTGTGATATAAAATGATCTGTTATTTTGGTCGCTGATCGGTAGAGTCTATCTGGACACAATCGCTATTTTGATAGATTCTTAAGATCCAATCTGAAAAATCTGCGTTTTGACGATAGATTGAAATATATCTGATAGTTTGATAGTCATAGTTGAAGAGAATATTGAGATGATATAGCTAATGTATCTGCTCTTTTGATAGATGATAGGCACATAGTTGAAGAGGAATATTTGAGTTGATATATCTACTGTTATCTGTATTTTGATAGATGTTAGGGTCTGATTGATATATCTCTATTTTGATAGATGATATGTTCAATCTGTTAATCTGCTATTTTGACAGAAGATACAAGTCTATCTGATTAGTTTGACGTCATGTGAAGAAATGTTGAGATTGATTAGAGCTGCTATATCTGCTATTTTATAGATGATAGATATAGTTGAAAGAGAATATTTGAGATGATATAGCTATAAAATGTATCTGCTTTTTGATAGATGATAGTCTATTTGATATATCTGGCTATTTTGATCGACAGAGTCAAGCTAATATCGGCAGCATGTAGAGTATAATGATATATCTGATTTTTTTATAGATGATAGTGTCCATATCTGAATATCTTGCTATTTTGTAGAAGAGAAAGGTCTATCTGATAGTTTGATGGTCATGTTGAAGACAATGTTTGAGATGAGTTATAGCGTAAATCTGCATGTGATAGATGATAATTCATAGTTGAAGAGATAATGAGATGATATAGCTAATGTATCTGTCTTTTGATAGTGGATAGGTTCTATCTGAGATATTTCTTGCTCGTTTGATAGATGATAGGCATAGTTGAAGAGATATTGAGGTGATTATAGCTAATGTATCTGCTCTGTTGATAGATGCTAGAGTTTACCTCAACATCTGCTATTTTGATCGATAGAGGGTCAATCTGATATTTCTGCAGATGATAGAGTATATCTGATATAGAATTGTTATTTTGATAGACGATAGGTCATATCTGATTATATGCTATTTTGATAGAAGATAAAGTCTATCTGATAGTTTGATGGTCATTGTTGAAGACAAGGTTTGAGATTGATATAGCGGATATATCTGCTATTTTGACAGATGATAATATAGTTGAGAAATTTGAGCATGATCTAGGCTAATGTATCTGCCATTTTGATAGATGGACAAGTCCTGTCTCTATATATATTTGCTATTTTGATAGATGATAGGCATAGTGAGAGCATATTTGAGATGATATAGCTAATGTATCTGCTATTTGATAGATGATTATAGGGTCTATCTGATATATCTGCTATTTTGATCGATGGTAGAGTCAATCTGATATAACTGCAGATGATAGAGATTATATATTGATATCCTGCTATTTTGATCAGAGATAGAGGCAATCTGATTCTATCTGCTATTTTTGATAGAGGAGTAAAAGTCTATCCATGGACAGTTGATGGTCATTTTGGAAGACAATGTTTGAGAGATAGTGTTATATATGCTATTTGAAATAGATGAGCGATTACTATTGAAGATCTGTAATTTTGATAGCGATAGACTATTGATCGTTTGATGGTCATTGTGAGAAAATGTTTGAGGTGAGATCGCTCATGAATAATGGTTCCTTTGGTAGATGATAGAGTAGAGCCTATTGATATATTTTCTATTTTGAATAGATGATAGAATTATTCTGATAGTTTGATAGAAATAGTTGAAGAGAAGTTTGAGAGTAAGCTTTGATCTGGTCATTTTAAAGATGATAGAGTCTCACACTCTCCCCGGGGGAGTCTTCACCCATAATCTCCGTATAATTACCATTCAAGCCTGCACTTTGGCCTTTTCATTTTATACGCTCGGTATATCAAAAAATAACTATGATCCACTGGAAAGTTTGACCCCCTGAGTTCGCACACATCAGGGCAATGATCTAGCAACACTATTTGGCTCATTTGGTATGCTCCTTCCACCGGGTTGACTCCACAGGGCGGAGAAGCGAACACCGTTTCCCATTCAAGCTGACTTATGCCACAAGATTTGAAACTGGGATAGAGGTCAACCAGGAGATTCAGAGTGCCGGGCATAAGGCAAAGCGGGAGCTATGATGATTTATGATCTCGACGGGAGAAGGTGAACAAAAACTACTAGAATAGATGCACTTACAACTTCAGTGGAGTAAGGCTACTGGGGCTGTGGTTGGACGATGTGGAGGCTTGCTGTGATGACGAGGAAGTTGATGATAGGATTTAGCTGCGTCGAACCTCTGCGTATAGGACAATCTCGGAGAAAAAAACTTGTTGGAGTAGAAGAACCAAGCCCATCCGATGGGTCCAGGACATCTTGTATAGAAGCTCCCGGGTAGGATGCACAAGCAGCTGCTGGATCTTACGTTAATTGAGCCTCATAGGTGCGTCCCCGCAGGACGAACCTCCGTACTAGCAGGCTCTCCTTGATGACTGCACGATCCATCTGGCTAATTCGACTTGGAGGCCGGGCGAAATGGCTTTCGAGTTGTGAGGAGAGCTGGTCGTGAGCCCTTCAGGGCTGAGTCTTGCTTGAGGTAAAAACTTCAAGGCGGTCCTGGACACCAGCGTCCTTCATCGCTGGAACCTGTACCTTGTCGGAGATCTGGGAGGATGATCGGCGTGGAGTGGAGCTAAGAGATTGATTCTTGGCCAGGGAACCTGATCGGGAAGAAGGCGAGCGGCGTAGCGTTCCCTGTGAAGGTGAGTTGATTCTCTGCTACAGACAGAGCATCTGGATATCGATCCTCTCCTGCCTATGCTGTGGCGACAAGGAAGAGTCTTCTTGGTGGTGTTCGATAAACGACGTCCTGTTGAGAGGCTCATAGGAGGGAGCTGTTGGAGATGCTGGAGAGGGGGGACTGTTGGCAGGTCTCATGCTGGTACTAGAGAGAGTTCAGTCGGATGTCGATTCCCTTGAGAAGGTTATGAAGCGCTGGCGAGTTAGACACGGCGATGCCTCTGTCAAACCCCAGATGGATGGCTCTTACTGGCCGTGCGGAAACTCCTGACTGTGCGTGGGTTGGCTCCATATTCAAAACACCGGGGCATCAGGGAAGTCCGCACCTCCTTAGGTTGTTCGCAGGGGGTACACTTGGTGATCCCGGCACCAGTTCAGTACCTGACCAGTCTGGATTTATAAGTCATCCTTGTTGTAGGTCTCCTGGACTCTCCGCCAGACGGGCAGCCTGGAGCGAAAGGCCTGCTGCTCTATAGGACTGGACGAAATTGGCCATGCATTCAGGTTGATCACCTTCAGAGTTCTATCGGAAGGGATCCCCCGGAGGCTTGAATCAGGTCCGTCTCATTGGAAGAGTCAAATGGGTTGGGTACAGCAGCTAAGATTTTTGGAAAACCACGCTTGTCGAAGGCCAATTCGGGGGCCCACAGCTAGAATATGAAATCATGCGGCAGTGCTTGTCCTGTTTGGGAACTTGAGAAGAACATCGACGGGAAATAGCGGCGAGAGGAGGAAGGCGTTATATGCGACCTCGTCCCCTCCTAGTCATGGAGTCATTGGTGAAGAGGCGCTGGGTTCCCGGGCCCCCACAGGTGGTATCGCGGGCGGTCCGTTCACTGCCTCCCCTACCTGCTCTGAGGGGGCGGCAAATTTCCCAGTTTTGGGAAATTCCTTCTCAGGGGGGTCAAAAGGCCATTTTTCCAGTCAGCGGGGCTAAAAAAAACGCTGAATTTTTAGCATGAGTTTTTGCAAAACTTTTCCCCGGCCAAAGCGGTCAGAGGGCAAACTGCCCCCCCCCCGTCCGGGGCTGGGAGTTGAGGGCGGTTTGCGACCACAGTCATGTGGGTGTTCCAAGCCGGTTGAAAAGATTCTGCATATAATTGGGGTTGAGGGCCACTCCACCGACGACCCCCGGACGCTCGATGGCCCGCTTCCGGATGTCTTCCCGATAGGGCATCTGCCAGGGGTGGTCTTCCCCGGGAAGGTGAAACGGCTGTCAGGGTGATCCGATGGTGGAGACACCACTCCAGGAGCTTGACTGTCTGTATAGGCAAAGGGTGCGACACTGGTTCCTCCCTGATTGTTTATGTGGGAGACGGCCGACATGTTGTCTCAACTGGATAGGACGTGAATTTCCATTGACTAGATGGGAGAGGTCTGTCTCAGCGCCAGAGGAACTGCCCACAGCTCCAACGTTAGTTGGTGCTTGGACAGACTCTTGTACAGTCCTGAGAGGCGAATGGTCTCATACGTGGGCTCAGCCGCTCTTTTGACGCGTCCGTTCTGAGACGTGAAAGATTCGGGTCTTGATATGAATGGGTTCTCCCGGGCGGAGTTTTTTCCGGCTGAGAACACCAACGCTATCGCTATGCTGAGTGGGGGTGTTCGGATGCTCTTAGACTTGTATTGAATCGCGATAGAACGTTCAGCTGTATTACTCGCATGTGGAGTCTGCAGTCCGTTACCACCGTTGTCATGCTGGCTATGGACCCAGTAGCCATAGCCACAGATATGCTGGTGACTTGGCTGAGTTCATGAGATCCCGGCGCATGCGTCGTGGATGCGATGCGCTGGCAGTTGGAGACGCTATTCAATGCTTGAAGTTCAGCGTTGCCCCCAGAAAGTCGATGCTCTGTGACGGTTTGAGGTTTGGATTCGCGTTGTTATCACAAAACCCGAGGTGGGGGAACGATTGCGGAATGTTTTCTGAAAATGGAGTGGGAGCTGTTCTCGGAAGGCTGCTGTCAGGAGCCAGTTGTCCAGGTAGACGAAGACGGAAATAGGCACATCTCCGGCCTACGACCTACGCTATCCTTGTGAAAAATGCGGGGCGCTGTCGACAACCCGAACGGGAGGCCCTGCATAAACGCGCGGTTGATATAGGAAACTGAGCCACTTCATGTGTGAAGGATGTATCGGAATGTAGAGGTAACATCCTGTAAGCCGAGAGTGGGTGCCCACCAGCCTTGATTGAGCTCCTTTGAGAACCTCTGCTAGGCTCTCCATCTTGAAGGGGTTTAATGAACTGGTTGAGCGGCTTCAAGTGAGGATCGGGCACCACTCGCCCGGACTTTTTGTGGGTGAGGAAAAAAACGTGAGGTGAAACGCTATCGGCCCAGGCCGGTACCTGAAGGATAGCCGCCTTCTCTGACAGCAGCGCTCAGATCTCTTGGAAGGCTTGCCATATGTCATTTCATGGGGATCACAGTCTCTCGTCGTGCGTTGAGCGGTGGGTGGGGGGATGGTGAATTCGAGCTGGAATCCCTGGGATATTGTGCATAGAACCCATGCGTCCGAAGTCAAAAGTCTCCATGGTGTGCGATAGTGCCCTAGTCTCCTCCCCACCGCAAAGGGAGCTCTGAGGCCTGTGGATAGTCCTTTCCCTTCTGTAGGGGGGGGGCCAACGGCGACCCACCACACCCTCTCCCGATCGGACAGACCTTGTTTGTTCCACCGCTGCCACCGTCTTACGTCGGTTGTCCTTGTTTCCTTTTTGGAAAAGGATTGGCCTTTGTTGCCCTTGGATGGTGGTTCTTTCTGATGGGGTCTTGACTACGAAAGTTTGCGTGCTGCTGCTGCTGTTGTTGCGGGGCCCCCTGGCTAGGCGGCGCCTTCTTCTTTTTCTTCTGACGTTCGGCGGGCTGCCTTGGGGTCTTTGTTAGCGACGTCCTCTTAGTGTAGGCACTTGGGACATGGTCCCCCGAAGAAGAGGTCAGGTCCTATAGGCATCTCCAGGAACCGGTCGCGGATAGGAGGTTTGAGAGCGTTGGTGGCGTTTACTTCCGCAAGTAGGCGAGTTGATGCGTTAGCCTGCAAAGGTGTTCTCCCGTGCCAGAACGTTAGGGTCCCAGGAGTATATGTGAAAGTTGCCGTTTCTGCACTCATCTGCCGATGGGCAGGTCTAGAATCCATGTATCAGGGGCGTAGGGTGAGGAGGGATGCATTCACAGCCGCATACACATCCCTGGCACAGGGTCTCCAGGCCTCCCAATTCGGAGTCCCTCTATGGTTCCAAGGTGAACCGGTGAGGGCGTTCCTTACGAGAGGGGTTACTTGACCCGCCCTCCACCCCCGCTGCGGGTGGTCAATCTGGATTTGCCCATGTCCCTGCGTCGTACAGCATGTGGGGGCATGCTTTTTCTGGCACTGGCGCCGGGCGGAAGTACTTCTTCTCGATATCTGGTGGTGCCTGTAAGGAAGGTGGGTTCTACCCACTGTAGGCGGCGGGGGCCCGGCTGGTTCTTGACGGTGAGCGTGTCGCAGAACCTCCGGAAGTGAGACAGGAGCGGGACATACGGTCGCGGCTTCTCTGGCTTGTTACCCCTTTAGCCAGCTTCTCCCAGTTCGTCAACCTCTGGTGAGGATTCAGGCCACTGGATCTCGAGGCCCCTTTCTAGCATTACTGCAGTAAGGAAAGCTAAGGAGCCGCCACTGTAGGGCTCAGGAATCGGAGCGGCTTCTGGGCGGAAGGGGTCGTATGGTCCGTAGGTTCCTCTGGTACCACGGTGAACGGTTCCCCTAGTTGTCCTCTCGAGATGGTGGATCCTCTCTACCTCCGAGACTCCGGCCGGTTCATGGCCTCTTGAGAGATCCCCTGTGAGGTTCCTCCTGGCTTGATCGGCTAAGGTACGGCAGTCCGAGGAGGAAGGCGTGCGTGAGTAAGACGGCTTGAACGCTGGCGAGTTCATGTCCTGATGGTCGTCCATGAACACCCAATCTTCGGGCAAGCTCGGTGGTTCAGGTTCCCTGACTGGACCCAGAAGTTTGTCCCATGCGGACGGCGCTGGCCGTGGTGGACTCTTACTGCGTCCCCGCTGGCTGTCGTTGGGTTAGCGGCTGTCCTGAAGATCACGGCTTACCCGGCGGTCTCGGTCGGCTCGGCGGTCGCGGTCATAACTATCTTTGCGGCTATGGCGGTCACGGCTTAAGGAGCGGCTCCTCTGGAGATCCGGGTGGTAGCTGCTGTTACCACGGCTCCCCGAACGGCTCCTGCAGTGATCCCGGCGGCGGTCCCGGCTCCCCGAGCGGCTCTTGCGGTAATCCCGGCGGCGGTTCCGGCTTCTGGAACGGCTCTTGCGGTGATCCCGGCGGCAATCATGGCTCCTGGAACGGCTCTTGCGGTGATCCCGACGGTGGTCACGGCTCCCAGAACGGCTCTTGCAGTGATCCTTGCAGTGATCTCGGCTCCCGGAGCGGCTCTTGCGGTGATCTTTGCGGTGATCTCGGCTCCCGGAGCGGCTCTTGCGGTGATCCTTGCTGTGATCT
>JAMKCH010016952.1:0-26733 GCA_023653785.1 Ophioderma brevispina
CTACAATGATGGAAACTGAATATCTGATACAATTTAAATTTTGTATGTATGCTGTATTGAAAATCATAATGTGAAATTAGGGATGGAACCTTTAATCAGCTTAAAATGAATGAAGAAAGCAACTCGCAAATTCTAGGAACTCGCAACTCGCATGTAACAACTCGTAAATTTCAACTCGCAAAATCCAACTCGCAACTCGCATTCAGGAACTCGCAACTCACAACTCGCAAAATCAACTCGCAAAATTCAACTCGCAACTCGCACGTTTTAACTCACAACTCGCAACTCGCATTCAGGAACTCGCAACTCGCAACTCGTACTCGCAACTCGTAACTCGCAACTCGCAACTCGCACTCGCAGCTCGCAACTCGCGACTCGCAACTCGCAGATTATCCAAACCCCATCAGAGCACCCCTATCTTCTAGTGTGTGAAGAAATCGGAAGTGAGTGGGTTCACAAATTATGAACAGGATGAATGACCTGACCAGACAGTCGGTATGTTTAGTTTGTTAATTAATCCGCCAACATTAATAAGTCCGATTAGTAGTAGTTTTGTGAGGTAGAGTAGTTATGATCATGCGCGCAAAAGTTATTCTGCCTCTCATTGCGTCCCTATTGGGTTTGTTGAGCTAGTCCAAGTTTTCCATAGTTGATTTCAACCCAAGTTTGAAGAAATCATCTGGTGTCTCAATGGCAACTGTGGTGTCGCCATTCTTCCTGCATATTATTTTTCCACTGCGTGTGAATACTTGTTTCACTCCATCTATGGATTTGGCGTAATGCAGCATCTTTCTTTTAAGGAGTGTGAGATCCTCGTTGATGAAGACTTGCTTGTTGTTTTTTTAAATATCCTTCAGCTTCTTCTTGCTTTGTAGCATCTTTGTTGTGTTTGCTCTGGAAACAAAGTGACAGATTACCGGTCTAGGTTTACCAGTAGGAGGTTTCCCAATGCGTTACCGTAGATCTATCAATTAGGTGTAATGGTTCCCCGCTGTCTTCACTTCAGCCAGTTGAGCAATCATATCTTCAAGAACTTCTCCATTTTCTTCTTTGAGCCCTGATACTCTAATATTTTCCCTTCGGGTGTATTCAAGCTTGTCAACTTCATACATGGTCAGACGTCGTTTTCTTTCAAGACAGTCTTGAAGTGATGCAAGTAGCAAATGTATTGGAATAACAATAGCTCTGTAGAAGCTGGGCTGAAACACCACCTGGAAGGTGAAATAATGAATATGTACTATAAGTATATAATTTCTTGTCAAACCATGAAATTGACTAGGCTCAATAATTGACAAAACACCCCTGCTTAGTTAAAAACACAATTTTACAGTATTTTACAGTTGTTCACTTACATATACACTTCTAGTGCACCAGTGTATTGTTGATTATCCATTAAGGTTATCTGAGGCAGAGAGCACAAATTATATAACCTGCCACGCCAAACAAAAGATTCTTAATAACCTTGCACGCGAAACAAAAGAATCTTGATAATTTGTGCAATCCGTCTTTGGTGACTTCAGACAAACCTCTAGAAACACGAGAAATGATTCGTAAAAATACAATGCTCGACAACAATGGATAATCCATATACAACAGATTTACCAACCATGTCCATCAAGCATCGTTTAAGTGGTTGACAAAGTTATCCTGAAGGTGTGAAATGGCGTGCTTGAGTGACGTTGCACTTCCCAGTTTCACCGGACCTCTATATAATATTTTTTTTTTCAATCAAATGAAAAACGATAGAGTTGATTGATAAGGTGAGTTTTCTGATCAAATTGAAAAACGAAACTTTTTCAAATTGGAAATGAAATCTGTACCGATCACTGAAAAAACAATTTTTAAAAAATAAAATTTAACCAAAAATCTAGTATATCAACCTGGAAAATAGGGTTATTCTATATAAACGTGATTCAAAAACCTTTAGTTTATAGTCGATTTTTTTTCGCAAAAGTGTTATCATTTTGATAAAAACTGAGTTTAAAGATGAGTAAAGGATTGTTTAAAACAATGTTTCTCAAAATTATTTCAATAAAACTCTATGTTTTTCAAATAAAAACCTCAGCTTAAAACAGTTTACTTAAAAGATATATAGCATTTTAAAGGGCTTAGCAACTATAAATTTCAAAAATCTCGCACTAACTCAAAAAGCAATTTAGTACCTGTGTCATTATAGTCAAAATGATCACTGACAAACTCAGGACAAAACTTGAAGAACAGTAGGGTTTTATGAATGACAAACTTTTCAGTCAAAATTTATAGTTTTCTCGTTAAACTAAGTTTTCAAAAAAAAAACAAAAAGTTTTCCCCTAAAACCTAAATTTTCCGTGCAAGCAAAGCTTTCAGTTTTAAATACTAGAAGTTCCCGAAAAAAAATAATTACAAATAATTATGACAAAAAATGTGTTGTAAACAAGTATGCGGCATTTAGCCTGCCATTACTTGGCATAAACTATATACCTACTGTTGCCATGTAGAAACCCGCACCCATCGAAAGTGGCATAGCAGGGGGGGGGGGGGTGTATGGTGGTTGATTAGGTGATTTCTGATGTAGTAAACATATAAAAACAACATAGGCCTATTACTATATTATACTATACTAACAAATTTTAATTGTATGCTAATGGGCGGATTAGGGGCGCATAAGGAACGGTACCGGACGCATTGTAGATGTATAAAAAATAGAAATGACATTGTACGTACGCACGCACGGGGGAAGGGTACAGTAAGTTGCCAACAAAATCCCACCCCACCCCCACCCCAGGCTCTCAAAATTGGGTTAAACAATCGCGAGCGTAGCGTGGTGGAAAATTTGGAGCCCCTGATGTTTGCCCCCTGAAACTGAAAAGGTGGCCCCCTCTGCCCCCCCAACCCGAAAAAAAAAAAACTGGTTACGTACGCGGCCACTGCCACCGAACCTTGGTCATTCCTAAACCCTCAGACACCACACAAAAACATTTTCTGGACAGTTTCTGTTTACTTTAAGTTGACAGGGAGTTGCGCGCTACTCAAAAACAAGACTAATTACTGGAAAATAGCTTGCTACATGGATCCAGCCTTTTAATTGAGCGGGAGTCACTCAGCACGCATAATAGCTTTGTCAAAAAACCTCAATGCTGTAGTTGTGAACATTATCCTATTTACAATGTAAAGGGAATGAAGTTAGTATTCTGCCACACATACTCAACAGGCAGTTTATTCCGTTGAGGTTGCCGAATTCATTTTGGTGGTGGCACAATATACAAAATGATTTTGAACTACCCCATATTTGATAGGCCGTGTGGCAGTGTGTACAATAGACACTAGTACTAGGCTCCTCCTAAATAATCGGACCACATACCTTTTAATTGGAGAATCAACTTTAAATATATCCTAGCTTTTTATCTACTGGATAGCCGTCTCTGCTGGCAAATATTTGTTGTTGATCTGTCCACCTCTCGTGTATGCAATTCGCAAGCTCATATACCTCATTACCTGGTAAACACCACGGGGTTTTAAAATGGAGATGTAATAGGGATGGAACCCATAAACAAACAAGAATCCTTACAACTGCGAATGGATCGATTACTGGTGATGAGTTACAAGGCCAATTGATGGCCGGTGTTTTATTCCGGAAAATTTATTTTTTTAGGTGCATTTTTCTGAATTTAACAAGATTCAAATTATTACTGTATATTTGAATGATGAATGCTAAGGTGTATGACGGATATTTAACTGAGTGCGTGAATTATGTGAGATAATTGGGTCTGGGCAACAGTTTGTGCACTGTTCGTCCTGAGGCTCCCAACTCTCGGATCGAAAAGTGGCACAAAACTGATGCCCAGACCCAATTATCTAACATAATCACTTAGCTACGTCAATTATCCTTTACGTAACCTACCAAAGAAGCATTTTGACTTTCCTTAATTGTTCAAGATACTGCCTAGCATTCTGAGCTCCCAAAAACATCCCATGGGTGATGTGATGTTGAAATGGAACTCAATGTGCACGGGAGGCGGCCAGCAGCGTCCCAAATGCACAAAATCGCCTACATCATCGACAAAACACCTCTACAAACATCAATGCCTGGGTAGGAATATATGGCTGATGAGGCTTGTTTCTGTATGTGAGAGATATTCATGAGATTTCTTTATAGAAGTGCTTTGTATTCTCTTTAAACGCTCAGCAGAAATGGATTGGCTTGCTATTAAATGTGCCACCACTGTGGATTTGTACATTGGGTCTACAATGGGTACAATTACTGTTGGTTCATTCTAACTGTTTGTCAAATTTCAGTCCTCGGGCCTGCACCAGGGGTTTGTCTCTCAATGCAACAAAGGACTACTGCACAAAAAACATACACATTCTGCTATTTAAAAAAACTGGCAAAAACTCACAGAAACAAAATATAAGCTACAATAATAATCTGTAAACTTAACATTTAACATGAGAATGAATGGCTCTGTTATTCTTGACCTGATTGGAACCAACAAGTGAAAAAACAGTGGTTCAAATTTTTTAATGTGCATTTTTCAAAATGTGGTCCGGAACTGCAGAATTTTTTTTTCAGATAGCCCTTTTTTGCCAACTAAACCCTCGAAAAAGTCAATAACGGTTAAGTTCAATCCCTATCTTTTGTTGGCCGTCAATGTTCAAATGTGACACCATCGAGGTCAATGATTCACATGTTGCCCATATTGTCATTTAAATGTTGGGTTCTTCCATGCCCAAAACACCACCCATTCTCTCAGATTTTGTAATTAAAATTTGCATTCAAAGTACAGTTATGGTGTTACAGAAGAGGTGTTGGTGTTTAAGGAAAAAATCAAATGCCATTCCATTCGAAAGTTAGGGGCTCTCAAAGATTTATAACTCTGCCTAAAGTGAGCTTTTTCAGAAGACCTGATTGATGTAGATCTTTGGTGGCTTTTTGCAGTAATTACAATATGAAATCTTAATTTTTCTTTTTTTTTTTTTTTTTTTTTTTTTTTTTTTTTTTTAATGTTTCATTAAAATTGTATGGGGGTTTAAATATGGCTCCTTGAATTATTGCAATTATTTTTGTGATTTTGCATGTTCCTATAGAATGTGATTTGGTACTGGACAAAACTGTTTAATGCTATTTGTTTAATCAGTAGTTGCCACTTGTTGCAACAATACCAAAAAAAGTAGATATAGGCCCTCAAATGGTGCCACGCTGCAAAAATGACTAAACTTGGACCAACATTAGAAGCGCTACCGCGAACCCTAATTGTGAAAGAGCAAAAATTGGACCCCCCCTATTTTGAAAACGTTTGACGACGCTGTGCATACTCAAAATTCAGACCCATTTTCGACGGTTTTATTAAGGCGGATGCATCACATCAATATTGGTGAGTGACCCCCATAGGATTCCATATTAGGGCAGTTAACGTTGATTGGTAATAAATAAAATAGGAGTTTCAAATGTCCACTCTGTCTAAATCTCAAATATGTGGATGTATGAAAATAAGTTTATGAAGGTGTTAGAAGTCTCTCTTGTTCTTGTTGAACCGATTTTGCTGAGTTGCAGACATATGGTCATTCTTATTGATGTTGTTTATATTAGCCATGACAGTTTGGGACAGAATTGATGTACAAAACTTTTCAGGTTCAGTTACAAGAGACAGACCACTGTCGGGAACTTGACCTGATCGTAATTAATATTCATCCATGGCAGCAGTGTTGTTAACTCTAAACTAAGGCCTATGTGTACAGGGTTTTTCTGAGATGGTCTCACTCGTGTTAAAGATGTGGCAGCAGTAGTATAACATCAATAAAGCGAACTCTATGGTCACAGCGAGTTGTTAGTGTGCCTTTTCTTCGATCTTTATCCGGCCTCGTAACAAATGGATGATCGGATCACAGTATTGTGTCCCTTTAATACATATATAATGTTCAGTTGGCTGGGGAAGGTTATGCTAAAATGGTAAAAATACCCAAATTGAGAAAACAAAACTGTTGGTTTGGTTTCAGAAGAAGTAGGTTTCTCATTACCACAGTGATATTAGACAACATAAACAAAGACGTGTACTACCATTGTTCTTTGAAAAAGCACACAGTTCTGTTGCAGACCTGTGGTTTGCATGCATTGCGTGTGACCAATCACACACTTTCCGGCGCCACTCTCAGTTAGTTAGGGCCATATTGTTCTTGTTCGTCTTGGAGGGGTTTGTGGAATAAGTGTTTCAATTGTCTAAAGTTTCTTCCCTCAATTGTTCTGGTAATGTTCCTTGTTTTGGTAATTTGTTTGTACCTTTTAAGAGGATTTTGTGTCCCCGCTGCAACAAAGTTCGGAGGAAGGGGACTACTATTAAAAATGGGCTCCGTCCCCATGCGTTCTGTTATGTGCTATGTCTGTGAGACCAATGTTAACTGGAAAATGTCTGTGATTAAAAATGTTTTAATTTGCTGTATCTTGGAAACAGGTATATCGGACACACAAACTTCCTTCGCTACATTAGACCACTATGAAAGTAGGTGTCGTGGCATTGGCTCTGGGAAATATTTAACGTATCACATTAAATTTACAAGTTCGCCTTGTTTTATCTGTACAGGTAAGTCTTCTCACTTCTCAGACTTAGGGCCCGTTCCCACTATGATGTTTGGTACCAGGACGTGGTATTCGATGCTACAGCGAGCCCAATTCCCTGGCTAGTGGGAACGCGTTTTAAGTGGACTCGGACCTACTTCCGAGATCGGGTCCGAGACCACCTCAGGTAGGTAGTCTCGGTACTAGGACGTGGTACCAAATGCACAGTGGGAACGCGTTTGTTCATCGTAAGTGGGCCCGGTTCACATAGCACTACGGAAACCACTGCCTTGGCTGTGACCAAGACCCGGGGAGCAAGGACAAAATTATTGCAAACAGAATCTATATTTTTCTACATTTAATTCACAAATATACCCTGAAACATCTACATATTTCTTCCTGATTAGTTTCTCTAAAACACAATACTTGAGGAGATTTGTTAGCGATAAGAGCAGTGGTGAAAACAGCGGGCTGACGGACATCCATAACACGTAAACAATGAGACTTCCGGGTTTAGGATAAATCTGAAAATGGATGCGGTCACGCACATCACGCCGATTTATCAAAATGATCAGAAAATGATAACCTAGTAAGACGATGTTCTTGTTCGACAATCAACATGTTTTACATCAACATTTTCATCAGAGAATCCTATTTGTTTCCATTCAAGTATCAACAGGAGGAACAAAGCAGATCAATATTTTGCAAAATAAACCATCATGGATGGAATGTAAGGAACAACATCTGGGTAAGTGGGCCGATACTACACCGGCATTTGGCACGGATGGAGTACTATAACGCGACAGTGAGAACGCGAAATCAATGTGGGCCGAGCCCACTTCTATGTGGACTCGGACCTAGGTCCGAGCACACGTGTTTATAGTGGGAACACGACCCAAGTCACAACCAAACTAAAAGTAGTTCAAATATGTACAGGTAATCTTGCTTCTTAGGTTTTGTCACAACCAAATCATGAGTAATTTGAATCCGTGCAAGTAATCCTCTCGCTTCTCACATGTAATCACTTCTATTGCACAACAGGTGTAGCAGAAAATGAGTTAGATCATTCCATCTTGAACACTTTGTGTTCAATACTTTATCCTTTAGTCTGTAGGTGCATCAGTATTATCTTTCACTGAGTTGTATCTGTGGTAGCATGGTGTTGGGGATTGTTGAGACCAGCTGCTTCACCTTCTGTGCTTCTTCAGTTGGTGTCATTAGCTTCTATTGGTCAAGTGAGACAGCTTACGCTGCATATCTTGTGCCAGCCAAAATGGTCCCTGTCCAATGATTGCCTTATAAATGCACATTCCTTTGTGTCCTATAGCAGTACTTCTTGTACATATCTGTTGCCTCTGACCAAGTACACTTTGTAGCTTGTCCAGATGCAATTTAGGTTGTCTTCAGAGAGGTTGTCTTATTGCGTTTGATCTCAATGTAGCATTTGCACTTTCACTGGCATTATTGTAGTAAAACTCAATGCCCAGACCACAGGCTTGCCGCACTGCAGGCAACATAACTGCTCATGTCATCCTGCATGTGCTTTGTGAATTACTGGTAGAAAGGGATAGGCCACTTTCTTCCTAATTCCAACACCTGGGTATCAAAGTCAAAGCTTTGTATGTCTCTTTGGCAGCTGCCACACGTTCATTCGCATGTTTCAACTGTTCATTCAGTAGGGTTACCTGTATTTACATTTCTGAGGTATTTGCTTCAAATTGTGAGATAAAGAATTCAAGAGATGAAACCCCGAAGAGAGGATTGTGTTTGTTTTGGTATTTTATGGACATCACCAAATATACAGGTATTATCAAACAATATCTACTGCTGCTGGATCAGTGGATATAGCCGATATCCATGTGGCTTCATTTTCTTGAGTAGCCAAAATACCATATGCTTCTGCCCGGAGTACCGAGGGTGTAAACTCTTTCAGTGCACTCTGCAGCATATTTCTCAATGTCTAATGGTAATCGGGATAAAAACATTGGCATCAATATTGGCTTTTCCAGGTCGGTACTTGATGTCAAAATGGAAGTCTGCCAATTCAGCAACCCAGCAGTGTCCAGTTGCATTTAATCGAGCTGTTCTCAAGACATAGGTCAATGGGTTGTTGTCAGTGTATACTGTGAATGTCGGGGCTAGTACAGATAATCTCGAAACTGTTCGGTTATGGCCCATTTCAGTGCTAGAAACTCCAACTTTCCTGAATGCAAGTGGTAGTTTTTCTCCGCTGGATTAAGAGTGCGGGATCCATAACCAATGACCCTGATCATACCCTTTTGTTTTTGGTATAAGACAGCTCCTACTCCCTCTTGTGATGCATCCGCATGGAGTATATATGGTTTCTGGTAATCGGGGTAAGCCATAACTGGGGGCGAGGACAGAAGTTTGAGTAGTTCTTCAAGTGCTTGCTGGTGATGTCAGTCCAGGTGATTGGCTGGCGTGATGGTATTTGTCCCTTCTTTCCATTTTTCGTGATCTTGTTGGTGTGGTGTTTTACTTTCGTAGGGTGATATGGTAAGAAAATTGCAAAAAAGCAAAAAAATATTTCTTGAGCCAAGCCAATGACTCCAACATATTCCCTTGCATCAGTGATATGACTTTGTTTTAATGTCATGCTTTTTAAAACCAGATTGGGTGATATGGTAAGACATTTGCCATAGGACTCTAACAACCAAATCATGAGTAATTTGAATCCGTGCAAGTAATCTTCTAGCTTCTCATGTGTAATCACTTCCATTGCATAACAGGTGTAGCAGAAAGTGAGTTAGGTCATTCCAACTTGAACACTTTGTGTTCAATACTTATAGTAGGTAGGTGCATCAGTGTATCTTTCACAGAGTTGTATCTGTGATAGCATGCTGTAGGGGATTGTTGAGTCCAGCTGCTTGACCTTTTGTGCTTTTTCAGCTGGTGTCATTAGCTTCTATTGGTCAAGTGAGACAGCTTACGCTGCATATCTTGTGCCAGCCAAAATGGTCCCTGTCCAATGATTGCCTTATGCACATTCCTTTGTGTCCTATCCCAGTACTTCTTGTACATGTCTGTTGCCTCTGACCAAGTACACTTTGTAACTTGTCCAGATGCAATTTAGGTTGTCTTCAGAGAGGTTGTCTTATTGCGTTTGATCTCATTCTTGAATGTGGCATTTACACTTTCACTGGCATTATTGTAGTAAAACTCTATGCCCAGACCACAGGCTTCCTGCACTGCAGGCAACATAAAACTGCTCATGTCATCCTGCAAGTGCTTTGTGAATTACTGGTAGAAATGGAGAGGCCACTTTCGAGTTTCTTCCTAATTCCAACATCTGGGTGTCAAAGTCAAAGCTTTGTATGCATCCTCTTTGGCAGCTGCCACATGTTCATTTACATGCTTCAGTAGGGTTATCTGTTTTTCCTTTTCTGAAATAATTGCTTTAAATCATGAGATTGTGAATTTAAGGAATGAGACCTCAAAGAGAGGATTGTGCAGTTTGTTTTTCTTAGTAGTAGTATTATTAGTATTTTATTGACATCACCAAATTCAGGTTTATTCAAAAATACAAAGAAAATCTGGTTTGGATAAAAAGTGTGTGTGTTGCGAGTAATAAGTTGTGAGTTGTGCTTTTCCCTCCTGTCATGGCTTTCATGAGCTTATATTTTGATTGAAGATAATCAGCACCAGCTACATACATCCTTGTTCTACAAAGTGGTTGTATAAGATCAAGTAAATTGGGTAAAAAGTATTTTTTCGGTCAATGCTTTTGTCACCATAGTAAAAAATAATCACACACAGGACCTTCTCTTGACTAAGTGCTGAAGAACAGGATTCTGCTGTTTTAGAACTCTCGGCGAATGGGCAATCTGTGTCTGGCAATATGGTGCAGCACACACTTTCAAAGGAGTTTTGGATTTCCTTAATTCTTCATTTTCTTTCTGTGTCGTTTGCAGTGATTGGTAGCAAGTCGATCTAGATCGAACAGGTGGCAGACTGTAATTGATACATGTGAATCCAGGACGTGATACAATGTAAACTCAGATCTGGTAACAGATCTCAGCACAGTCCGGTGTTCTTTGTTAGCTTAACACATGTTACCGATTTTCACAGTGGTCTCTCATTAACATGAGACCATCTGGCATGATCTCATGATCATGATTTGAAAAAGTGTTTGCCACAATAATACGATGATGGTACCCTTAATAATGCCTGAATTGTTTTTTAAAGTTTGCCCCTGTCGACTATTTGGTTTTGCTAATCAGCTCTGTATTTTGTCTTGCATGAAGTACAATAAAGCAATAAAATAAGCTGCTGTCTTTCTGTTCTTCAGTCCTGAATGGGTTAGTTGAAAGACCTATGCAAAACAAGTGGAGAAATTGCTCCCATTTCATACACTTTAACATTTCTCATCTTTCACACCCTCACTTGGATGTACACATTCTTTCTGCATAAAACATACTAACCCATCAACTATTTCTTCTTCTTCACATCTATTACTCTCCGCACTACTTTCGTTCCAATCTTGCTCTTCTATATCATCATTTGGCCCCTCTACTTTGTTTTCCACCATTCTAGGCTCTCTTTGTTCATCTATCTATTCCTCATGTATACTCATTTCCTCATCACTCGCATTCACATCCATCTCATTCTTGCTATTCACAAATACCCAAATTAACTTATTTTTAGTACCCCCAAAAGTATCTTTGCAAAGATTGCACCCAATGAACTGGTCAGAGTTAGTGCTATCATCAATCTTGCCACATAATCTCACACTTTTCAATATCTTTATTTGGGACCTCACTGGTTTCAATGTTACTCAAAGCTTCCAAGGACACTCCTTCTGAATCGGTCTTCATCATTAACATCTTTTTCTCTTTTGTTCCCTTTTGTGTTTTTTGTTTTCTTTTGTCTTTCTTTGACTTGCCTGTCACAATCTTCTTCTTTATGTCTATGGTCCATTCTCACTTTCACTGCACTGCACTGCAGTAAGTTGTGTTGTCCAAATAGCAGTCTCTGCCCAAGATGCTGCAATGCAGTACTGCAACAATGTTAAATTTGTTTTAACTTGCATTGCAGTGGATTGCATCAAGTTGCAGTAGAAAGTGATCGATATAACGGCAATGCAGCAGCAATGCATTGCAGTTGAAGTATGAATGGACCTTTCTAAGGCATTCTTCCCTGTTAGACCCTCTCCATATTTCAGTTGTTTCATGTACTCAGATGGTCTCTTCCTTGGCTTGTTTGAGAATTATATCACCTGTATATGTTTAGCAAAGCAAAAGAACTACTTAATTGCTTGAGTTGAGGATGATGATGATGCAATTGAGGAAGGCATGGCATCTCCACCTGTAGAAGCTATAGATCCTGTTGGTGTTTGTGATTCAGACACACAAACTCTGTTCTGATTGCCAATGTTCCTTGTCAATGGTGTGTCAGGAACAGAGTCAGCTACTGGAACAGTGTCAGCTGTGGATGTATCCAATTAATGCAGATGCAGGTCTTATTGATGATAAGTTGACTGAATTGGGCCCAGAAGTCTGATCAGAGAAGGCTTTGTGTGGCTTAAAGGGCAACGAGAGATTTTTGAGGGGCACACAAATATTGTTTATGTCATATAATAATTTCATATATTTACTAGACACTCAATAGATTTCTTACATTGTATTTGGCTACAGAAATGCCTTAAAAGGAGTAAGAAAACGGTGATTCTGATTTCAATATAAATAAAAGATAGCTGAATTTTGTATTGGCTCCTATACGAAATTAGAAATTTCAAATTTTTGTGTACCAAAGAAACATTTCACCGCTTAATCCTTTCAGATGTGGTTATTTTTTGATGGAAATCTTGACATCAAGGGCAAAAATCACTACTTTCATTTTTTTAGGGGAACACCTGATAGTGAAATCTACGTTGCACTTAAGGGCTACAGATTCAAGGATTGGATTCCGGTTTAGAGGCTGCAATGAAAATTCAGTGCATTTGCCCTGCATTTGTAATCACTGGAATGTCTTGGGTTTCAATATAGTGATGTATGATATTATAGCGTTTCTCCATCTGAAATGGCTTGATTCGGTAAAGAGTATCTCTTCTTCTAATTAAGGGTCCATTGGTGTAGTAACTCTTGAAATGCTGTTACATCCATACAGAGAAAGTTTTCATATTTCCTCTGATCTTCTATTTCTAATTCACAAGCAAGGAATGGTATGCCCCATACATTTCTCTTCTTCTAATCCATAGTTTGACCCATGTGTTTTGTTTTCTTTTAACTTTTTTCCTCGCTCTATGCCCAATGCTACCACCAATATTGCAGCAATTAAAACAATAGAATTCTCACCCATTAGATCTCAGCTTCACAAAATAGCCTCCGTGAGAAATTATGGCCTACAGTAAAAAGTACTAGGCGAGCTATTTTTTGGCAGGAATTTGCCTAAGTAGCCCCAGTTGCCCCCAAAAGTATTTTGACCCTTGAATGTGAATATTAAGTTAAACCAGTAATATTTGTATACAGTTATGCGACATTCCCTTTAATGTATACCAGTTCAAGATGCTACTTGCTTAGGAAGAACTGTTGCAAGTAGTAAAGGTACTGGAATAACAATAGCTCTGTAGAAGCTGGGCTGAAACACCACCTGGAAGGTGAAATAATCAATATGTACTATAAGTATATAATTTCTTGTCAAACCATGAAATTGACTGGGCTCAATAATTGATAAAACATCCCTGCTAAAAACACAATTTTACAGTATTTACAATGTTCATTTATATACATGTAACTTACCAAAGAAGCATTTTGACTTTCCTTCAAATTGTACAAGACTACTGCCATAGCATTCTGAGGTCCCAAAAACATCCTGTGGGTGACATGGAACTCAATGTGCCGGGCAGTGTCCGGCATGTTGCAGGGCATTGTGCCACCAGTTGTTCACTTACATGTAACTTACCAAAGAAGCATTTTGACTTTCCTTCAAATTGTACAAGACTACTGCCATAGCATTCTGAGGTCCCAAAAACATCCTGTGGGTGACATGGAACTCCATTTCCGGGAGTGCCGGGCAGTGCCGGGCATTGTGCCACCAGTTGTTCACTTACATGTAACTTACCAAAGAAGCATTTTGACTTTCCTTCAAATTGTACAAGACTACTGCCATAGCATTCTGAGGTCCCAAAAACATCCTGTGGGTGACATGGAACTCAATGTGCCCTGCAGCGTCCCAAATGCACAAATCTCCTACATCATCGACAACACCTTTACAAACATCAATGCCTGGTGTAGGAATATATGGCTGATGAGGCTCGTTTCTGTATTTGAGAGCTCTTCATGAGATTTTTTTATAGAAGTGCTCCGTATTCTCTTTAAATGCTCAGCAGAAATGGCTGGCTTTCTATTAAATTGTGCCACCAATGTGGATTTGTACATAGGGTCTACATTGGGTACAATTACTGTTGGTTCAGTTTCCTTCTCATATGAATAACACGAGCAATTTCATACTTTTTAACTTCACCAACTTTCACCAATAAAGCTATATCATCATACAAGCCAATTGTTGTTTCTGTATTGAGTTCTTCATGAGATTTCTTTATAGAAGTGATCTGTATTCTCTTTAAATGCTCAGCAGAAATGGCTGGATCTCTATTAAATTGTGCCACCAATGTGGATTTGTACATTGGATCTACATTGGGTACAATTACTGTTGGTTCAGTTCACATTGTAGAAGTCTTGTTTGTACTTGGACGGTTGGTATTTTGTGCCACTCCCTGTGGCATAATTGTACAATTCTCTGAAGTTTTCTTCCTTCAGTTCTGGTAATGTTTTCTTGTTTTGGAAACTTTGTCATACCTTTACAAGTAGTTTTTTATCTGTACAGGTAATCTTCTCAGTGACAATGTCAGCTGAGGATGTATCCAGTTGTCTTATTGATGATAAGTTGACTGAAGTGGGCTGAGAAGTCTGAACCTGAGAAGGCTGTGGTGGCTTAAAGGTGCAACGAGAGATTTTTGAGGCACCCAAATATTGTGTCATAATAATAATTTCATATAGACTAGACACTCAATAGATTTCTTACATTGTATTTGGCTGCAGAAATGCCTTAAAAGAGAGGAAAACGGTGATTCTGATTTGCTTATATTTCAATATAAAACATAGGCTGAATTTCGTATTGGCTCCTATACGAAATTAGAAATTTCAAATTTTTGTGTACCAAAGAAACATTTCTCAGCTAATCCTTTCAGATGTGGTTATTTTTGATGGAAAGCTTGACATCAAGGCAAAAATCAGTACTTTCGATTTTTTAGGGACACCTGATATGTGAAATCTCTCGTTGCACCTTTAAGGGCTACAAGATTCAAGGATTGCGATATCCGGTCTAGAGGCTGCAATGAAAATTCAGTGCATTTTCCCTAGATTTGGCTAATCGCTGGAATGTCTTGGGTTTCAATATAGGTATGTATGTTATTATAGCGTTTCTCCAGCTGAAATGGCTTGTTGTAAATGAGTATCTCCTCTTCTAATTAAGGGCTCCATTTTGTGTAGTAACTCTTGAAATGCTGTTACATCCATCCAGAGAAAGTTTTCATATTTCCTCTGATCTTCTAATTCACAAAGCAAGGAATGGTATGCCCCATACATTTCTCTTCTTCTAATCCATAGTTTGACCCATGTGTTTGTTTTCTTTTAACTTTTTTCCTCGCTTTATGCCCAATGCTATCACCAATATAGCAGCAATTAAAACAACAGAATTCTCACCCATTTGCCCTCAGCTTTCACAAAATAGCCTCCATGAGAAATTATGGCCTACGGTAAAATGTACCACGAGAGCTACTTTTTGGCAGAATTTGCCTAAGTAGCCCCCATTGCCCCCAAAAGTATTTTAACCTTTGAATGTGAATATTAAGTTAAACCAGTAATAATTTGTATAGAGTTAGGCGACATTCCCTTTCATGTTACTACCAGTTCAAGATGCTACTTGCATATGGTAGAACTGTGAAAGTAGCAAATGTATTGGAATAACAATAGCTCTGTAGAAGCTGGGCTGAAACACCACCTGGAAGGTGAAATAATCAATATGTACTATAAGTATATCATTTCTTGTCAAACCATGAAATTGACTAGGCTCAATAATTGACAAAACATCCGTGCTAAAAACACAATTTTACAGTATTTTACAGTTGTTTACTTAAATGTAACTTACCAAAGAAGCATTTTGACTTTCCTTCAAATTGTACAAGACTACTGGCATAGCATTCTGAGCTCCCAAAAACATCCGGGTGGGTGACATGGAACTCAATGTGCCCGGCAGCGTCCCAAGTGCACAATTCTCCTACATCACCGACAACACCTCTACAAACATCAATGCCTGGTGTAGGAATATATGGCTGATGAGGCTCGTTTCTGTATTTGAGAGCTTTTCATGAGATTTCTTTATAGAAGTGCTCCGTATTCTCTTTAAATGCTCAGCAGAAATGGCTGGCTTTCTATTAAATTGTGCGACCTATGTGGATTTGTACATTGGGTTTACATTGGGTATAATTAATGTTGGTTCATTTTCCTTCTCATATGAATAACAGTCAATTGTTTCTGTATTTGAGAGCTCTTCATGAGATTTCTTATAGAAGTGCTCCGTATATATTCTCTTTAAATGCTCAGCAGAAATGGCTGGCTTTCTATTAAATTGTGCGACCTATGTGGATTTGTACATTGGGTATAATTACTGTTGGTTCAGTTCTAAGTCTAACTTGTTCGTCACTTTCAGTCTCTGGCCCAAGGGGTTTGTCTCTCAATGCAACAAAGGACTGTCTGCACAAAACATAAACATTTCTGCATATATTTAAAAAACTGTCAACAAACTCCAGGATAGCTACAATAATCATCTGTAAACTTACATTGTTTACATTAGAAAATGGCTCTTGGTATTTTCTTGTACCTTATTGGAACCAGCAAGTGAAATATCATCTTTTTGTCTTTTGCGAATTGTGACAATCCACAGGTTATTACGTCTTCAAGAAGAGCTTCATTTCTGCTGCATATTCTTCCATATTCATTCATTAGAACAATGTGGGTTGTTGGACCGCCCCATACGCATCTGGCGCAAACCGTTTTGATCACTAGAGCTTGGACGTTTTCAAATGTAAAATCCTATTTTGTTTCTCCTTGCATTTTTTTACAGAATTTGAAAAGTTAATATTACTACTAGACGTTAGATGTGGATGCATCGAACTGCAAGGCTCACAATATGTCATAGCACATGCGCTTTATGACGATATACATTCACGCAGTCTTATAATTCACATTTGTAAATGCCATTACAATACCTCAAAATTTAAAATCGAATGTGCGCGAGAGGCTGTCTTTATGGTACATATTTTCAAGCGCGGGCTATTTCAACGATGCTCCTATACATTCCAGGCATCATCAAGTCCTCTAAATGGATTATCCTCTGTAGTAACTTCTTGGGCATTGCAGATATAGAAATTGGGTGTAATTTCCGAGGGCACCTGTGTCATGAATTCTTTATACTTTGCGAATTTGAAGAGTTCAAGCACCCAATTTAACTGGTTTGTGTTGTAACTAATTCCAGTATTGTTTGGCCATTGTAGATAGGATATTATGGTCCATATGCACAAGTACGGACCTTGCCCTGTGGTGATGTGCACTGTTACATCTTACATTATATCCACATGTTGGCCATTCCCTATTTAGAATGTGGGAATTTGGTTATATTTAACTTAGAGGAGCTAAATTCTTAGTTCGGTCACTATTTTTGATGTTCATTTGGTACTCACCTCGTCTTTGGGTACCGTGCGCTCATTTATGACAAAAAATACCGGCAAAACCGAGTAAATGTACTTGATGATTTCAATAGTGCCATGCCATCTCTGTTCATCTGAAGAGATATATGCTGCTCTTCACTTTTGGATGCCAAAGGTGTTCCACAAAGAAACCATCAGATCCAAAACGTTGCGGATAGACTTTTCCATCATCCACATCTTCTATGTTCTCAGGACTATTCTTTTTCCTGAAAGATCATTGTTCAATTCTTCATATTCTTGATTTACAATTAAAACGGCTTTGCTGTCTTCTGTCGGATGCATGTTTCTAGATGAAAATTTGAAACCGCCTCTCTAAACCCCGTAAATCAACAATGTTTGGAAAGATTTTATCTCTATCTCCATCTTGTCAAAGTTTGACGACTTTAAATCTGTTGTCTTTTCAGTGGAACGTTTTAAAATGTCTTTGATTTTTGTTAAGTTCAAATCTTGTTCAGCTTCGTAATAGGCATGCAGGACAAATGGATCATCTTCGGGGAAGAAACAAGAAATGGTCAAAAGGTGAAGACCAATTTTCTTGAATCCTTCGCATGGAGATTGGCTTTTTTCAGCCAATTCTTGATGGAGAACATATTTCTGTCCTTTGTGTGCCAGTGTCATGGTGGTGACGATTGTTGCTTAATTTGAGTTCTCTGTGATATAAACTGTTTGTGTAGAAAAGGTGTTTGATTCACAAATGAGTTTTGAAACATCTTAGAGTTCCACCGATTTCATTATATGATATTTGTTGTGTCGTGAACCCATCTCCAACGCTGTTTTACTTTTGCAGGGCCTACGTGAGGTGATATCGCCTTTGAGTCACGTCTTGGAGCATCCCTGCTGGAAGTTTTGAAGTCTTATAGGACTTGTAGTATAAACTTTTGAAAGAGCAAATTATTGGATTTCTCCATCATAGCGAGTCTTAATTTACGTAAAAGTGGCAGCAGCGGCTGAACTGTTGTCAAGTAAATATTCCATGTGTTTGTTGATTAATCTGTTTGAAAATTGGTGGAGCCTGTGTTTCTGTATCTGTATTCACAGATGGAACCCAGATGCCACAATTACCAATTAAAGAGGCATTCCTTGAAAATCCACAAATTCCCGTCCCCACAATTTAATTAAATGCTATCATCAAGTGATTCATTTATAAGATCACCTGTAGAGGCTACATATGGGGGATCAGAGATTGGATCCAAATGTCACCGTTGCCAATTAAAGGGGCATTCTCTGACAAGTTTATAAATTCCTTCTTCCACAAATTAAAAGACATCAAAACAAGATTCATAAAATCCCCAGGTAGGTCCGGAACAGCCGCTATGGGGTGTTCAATTTATGAACTTAGATCATTGTTCAAGTCTTCATATTCTTGATTTACAATTAAAACGGCTTTGCTGTCTTCTGTCGGATGCATGTTTCTAGATGAAAATTTGATCGCCTCTCTAATCCTGTAGATTGACAATGTTTGGAAAGGTCAATCTCTAACTCCATCCTGTCAAAGTTTGATGACTTTAAATCTGTTGTCTTTTCAGTGGAACATTTTAAAAACATCTTTGATTTTTGTTGCGTTTAAAACTTGTTCAGTTTCGTAATAGGCATGCAAGACAGCCGGATCATCTTCGGGAAAGAAACAAGAATGATCAAAAGGTGAAGACCAAATTTCTTGACATCTTCACATGGAGGTATTTTGGCTTTTTTGCGCCAACTCTTGATAGAGAACATATTTCAGTTCTTTTTGCGCCAGTGTCATGGTGGCGACGATTGACGTCGATTGTTACTTTGTTCAAGTTCTCTGTGATGTAAATACTGGTTGTTAGAAAAGGTTTTCACAAATGAGTTTTAAAACTTCTTATATTTCTTTATGTAAACGATTATTTGTTCCATCATGAACCCATCTCCAACGTTTTACTTTTGCAGGGCGTACGTGAAAGTGATATAGCCTTTGCTTCACGTCTTGTAGCATCCCTGCTGCATTTGCCAAATCTAGTATAGTATCCAAAGGCGCCTTGAGAAGGCAGCCACATCCTTGTTTTCTTTCTGTGTGGCCATGAAAAACTTTGTCAAGAGGGTGATACCTTGTTCAGCAGTCCCAAGAGAGGCCGACATTGAACTTTAAGACCTCCTTAACAGTCCAGTCCATGGCCAATCGACTGGAAGTATGACAGAGCAGGACCCTTAAGGGATTTCCTGATCCTCTCATGGAGACGATCTTCAGAAGGATCATGTTCCAATCTGACTCTCTACCTACTCCCAAACCTCAAATGTTACCTCCCCAGAGGAAGGAACCCTCTCTCCTGAGAAGTTTGAAGCTGGTATGGTTTATG
This sequence comes from Ophioderma brevispina, assembly GCA_023653785.1. Taxonomy (NCBI): domain Eukaryota; kingdom Metazoa; phylum Echinodermata; class Ophiuroidea; order Amphilepidida; family Ophiodermatidae; genus Ophioderma; species Ophioderma brevispina. The sequence continues at coordinate 19,634 of JAMKCH010016952.1, forward strand.
GTTTGCAGCTTTCACCAAACTCTCCATCTGTTCATTGGTCAGATTAATTATAGGCTGCCCAACCTTGGGACAGTGACTGGTCTAAATAAGTGCTGGTGCAGGTTGTGAAGTTGGTTGTGTCGGGGGTTGGGGGTCGATGCATTAATGGGTTGGAGTGTACCTTTCTTATGTCCAAGCATCGTAGCGAATCCAGATGAGCTCGATGGGTGCTGGCGGGATCTTCTGCGGCTGCAGCATGTATAGCTGTCACAGCTGGCTTGGAGTTGACATCATTGTCATGGTCTTGGTTATTGTTTCTGTCTGCCAATCCCTTTTAGTTATGGTTAGTTTATGAAAAGATCATGTTCAAGTCGTCATATATTTGATTTACAACTACAACGGCTTCTTTGTCTTCTGTCGGATGCGTGTTTCTAGATGAAAATTTGATGCCTCTCTGAATCCCGTAGATCGCAATGTTTGGAAAGGTTGTTTATCTCTAACTCCACTGTCAAAGTTTGATGACTTTAAATCTGTTGTCTTTTCAGGGAAACATTTAAAAACGTCTTGATTTGTTGGTTCAAAAACTGCTCAGCTTCTAATAGGGCATGAAAGACAGCAGAGCATCTTCGGGGAAGACGGAAAGAAACAAAATGGTCAAAAGGTGATTTGACAATTTGAAGGACCATTTTCTTGACATCCTTCACACAGAGGTATATCAGCTTTATTTTTTTGGCCAATTTGATAGAGAACATATTTCAGTACTTTTTGCGCCAGGGTCATGGTGGTGACGATTGTTACTTCTTTTAAGTTCTCTGTGATGTTTAATATGATTATTAGAAAAGGTTTTTGATTCACAAATGAGCTTTGAGTGAAAGAGTCTTTATACAGTTCCACCGATTTCATTATACGATATTTGTTGCATCATGAACCCATCTCCAGTGTTGTTACTCGCTGTCTTCTGTCGGATGCGTGTTTCTAGATGAAAATTTGATCCCTCTTAAATCCCGGTACGATAGACATGTTGGAAAGGTCATTTATTCTAACCCATCCCGGCTCAACTTAAAATGTTGTCTTCCAAGGAACATTAAAACGACTTGATTATTTGTCAAATTTAAAACTTGTTCAGTTGCGTAATAGGCGTGCAAGACAAGCCAGATTCATCTTCGGGGAAGAAGAAAGAGAAGAAACAAGGAAATGGTCAAAAGGTGAAGACAAATTTTCTTGACATGCCTTCGCATTGGAGGTTTTCGGCTTTTCACCACTCTTGATAGAGAACATAATCTGTACTTTTTGCGCCAGGGTCATGGTTGGTGAGATGGTGCTTCGTTGAGTTCTACTGAGTGAATACTGGTTGTTAGAAAAGCGTTTTCACAACGGAGTTTAAAAACTTCTTATATTTCTTTATTTTAAACGAGATTTGTGCCATCAGACCCATCTCCAACGTTTTACTTTTGCAGGGCGTACGTGAAAGTGATATTGCCTTTGCTTAACGTCTTGTAGCATCCATGCACTGGATTTGCCAAATCTAGTATAGTATCCAAAGGCGCCTTGAGAAGGCAGCCACATCGTGTTTTCTGTGTGGCCATGAAAAACTTTGTCAAGCGGGGTGATTACCTTGTCAGCAGTCCCAAAGAGGCCGACATTGAACTTAAAAAGACCTCCTTAACAGTCCAGTCCAGGCCATAGGACTGGAAGTATGACAGAGCAGGACCCTTAAGGGATTTCCTGATCATCTCATGGAGACGATCTTCAGACGGATCAGTTCCATCTGACTCTCTACCTACTCCCAAACCTCAAATGTTACCTCCCCAGAGGAAGGAAACCTCTCTCCTGAGAAGTTCGGAAGCTGGTATGGTTTATGGTTTGCAGCTTTCACCAAACTCTCCATCGCTTATGGCAGATTAATTATAGGACTGCCCAACTTGGGACAGTGACTGGTCTAAATAAGTTGATGGTGCAGGTGGTGAAGTGGTTGGGTCGGGGGTGGGGGGGGTGGTCGATGCATTAAGGGGTGGAGTGTACATTGATTATGTCCAAGCCATCTGTAGCGAATCCAGATGATGCTCGATGGTTTGCTGGAGCGATCTTCGGCGGGTTGAGCATGTATGCTTTGTCACAGCTGGCTGGATTTTGAAATCATGTCATGGTCGTGGTTTATTGTGTCTTGTATGCAATCCCTTTTAGTTATGGTTAGTTTATGAAAGAAGATCATTGTTAAGTCTTCATATAATTTGATGTACAACCTAAAACGGCCTTTCTTTGTCTTCTGCGGGTGCGTTGTTTTCTAGATGAAAATGGATCGCCTCTTGAATCCCGTAGATCGACAATGTTTGGAAAGGTTGTTTATCTCTAACTCAATCCTGTCAAAGTTGTGACTTTAAATCTGTTGTCTTTTCAGTGGGAACATTTTAAAACGTCTTTGATTTGTGTTGAGTTCAAAACTTGCTCAGCTTCGTAATAGGCATGCAAGGACAGCCAGATCATCTTTTTTTTCGGGGGAAGAAACAAAAAATGGCAAAAGGTGAAGACCAATTTTCTTGACATCCTTCACACAGAGTATACAGCTTTCGGCCAACTCTTGATAGAGAACAATTTCAGTACTTTTTGCGCCAGGGTCATGGTGGTGTTGGTGACGATTGTTCTTCTTTTAAGTTCTCTGTGATGTTAATACTGATTATTAGAAAGCGTTTTTGATTCACCAAATGAGCTTGAAGAGGTCTTTAAACAGTTCACCGATTTCATTATACGCTATTTGGTGCATAATGAAACCATGTCCAGTGTTGTTTTACTCGCGTCTTCTGTCGGATGCGGTGTTTCTAGATCGAAAAATTGGTCGCTCCTCTCTAATCCGTAGATCGACAAATGTGTGGAAAAGGTCATTTATCTATAACTCATCGTCAACTTTAAAAAATCTGTTGTCTTTCCAATGGACAATTAAAACGACTTTGATTTTTGTCAAATTTTTAAAACTTGTTAAGTTTCTAATAGGCGTTGCAAAGACAGCCAGGATCAGTCTTTCGGGGAAGAAACAAGAATGGTCAAAAGGTGAAGACAAAATTTTCTTGACATCCTTCGCATGGAGGTATTTCGGCTTTTTCAGCCCAACTCTTGATAGAGAACATATTTCTGTACTTTTTGCGCCAGGGTCATGGTGGTGACGATTGTTGCTCGTTTAATAAGGTCTACGTGATGTGAATAATGGTTGTTAGAAAGAGGTACGAGGCGGATAAGTAAAACAGAAGAACACACCCACACAAATAGCTTAGCTGACCAGTCTATCGTTATTGAGTTTCATTGCCACATCCTCAACAAGAATGACCGCATCAGCGAAAAGTTCTTCTCTTGTTCTTGAACCATTTCTGAGTTGCAAAAACAGTTATGGTCATTCTAATTTGACAGTTTGACAGATCTAAGTAGACAGATCGTTCAGGTCAGTTACAAAGTAGAAAACAGACCATGGTGGGAGCTTGACCCTTCACCAATATCCATCCATGGCAACGTGTTAACTCGAAGCTAAGGCAGCTGCTCATCAGCGTTTCATGGTAATCCCCGGGTAGGAGTCTAATATTGGGGTCAGAGATGAAGCCAAATGTAACAATTGCCAATACACAGGGAATTTCCCGGAGGCCCAGGAACATTTGGTGGGTTAAGTTTTGAAAGATATTGTTCAGTCTTCATATACTGATTACAATTAAAACAGTTTGGCTGTCTTCTGTCGGATGGGTGTTTCTAGATGAAAATTTGCTGCCCGCTAAATCCCATAGATCGACAATGTTTGGAAAGGTTGTTTCTCTAACTTCATCGTGTCAAGGTTTGACGACTTAAAATCTGTTGTCTTTCATGGAACATTTTATAAAAAAAAAAAATCTTAATTATTAAGTTAAAACTGTGCAGTTTAGTAATAGCATACAAGACAGTGGCCGCGGAGCATTCTTCGGGGAAGAAGAAGAAACAAGAATGAGTCAAGGTGAAAGACGACCAATTTTTGAATCTTGCAAGGATGTATTTGGACTTTTCAGCCAATCTTGTGATAGAGAACATATTTTGTACTTTTTGTCCAGTGTGATGGTGGGCGATGATTTTAAGTACTTCATTCTGAGTTATCTGCTATTCTTTTTTCTGCCTATGTATAACGGAGTTGTTAGTAGTTACATTTGCAAAAACGCCGCGCGTGACTAGAATTGGGTAATTATGGGCACTTGTTTGGGATAGATAGGGTCCCAATATCAGCAAACTTGCCTCAAAACTGTCTTAAACAAAAAAAGTTAAGAGTTCGTTGCATCAAAGAAGTGTCCTTTGTTATAAAAATAAAAGATCATAACTTAGACGTGTTTCTGATGTCGGGTTCCTTTTTATCCCTGGCTTGAAAAAGCATAGAGGGATATTATGAGGGCGCGCATGTCGTAGATGTATGTTATGTTATTGTGTAGTAGTGTGTTCCCGTGTTAGGTTTTTGTTTTTCGCGTTCTGCGAAAAAGTTTAAGTCCGATTTAAACCAAACTTGGGGGTGAAGGTGCATGATTAGGGGTTCCTCATATGTGGCTGATGTTCAAGGTCATGGACCAAGGTCAAGGTCAACTGAGGTCATGTTTCCAGGTTTGGTTAGTTTTTGTTTTTCTGGTCGTCTTTGAAAGTTGAAGTCCGAGTTACACCTCCTAACTGGGTCAAAGGTGCAATATGGGTTCCCTCATATGTTGTTGAGTCAAAGGTTCAAATACCAAGGTCAAAGGTCGCTTGCCAAATAAACCACCTTGTATAATGACATCTTGACAAGGGGGACTCACGCAAGTTTACGGCTGTTAATTTTTATACAGAGAGGGAAAAACAAAAACCTCGGCGCAATCGTATCAGTGCATAGCTACAGATGGATGAGTTTCTTTTGCTGCCAAACAGGCAGCACATGACTAGGATGGTATTTATGGTGTACATGTTGATTGTCAACGTGTTTTGATGTCCATGTTCCAATATTTTCAATAGATTATTATTGGATAGTAATGCGTCCAGATAATGGGCATTTCCTGTTGCCCTGTCCAAAACTTCCCTTTCATATTGCCGCGACCCCACATAGCTGCAGAGCGGTTAGGATAGAAATTCGGTGTTGGGTAGCTGTATCGTTCTGTAAAACGGAGGGTTTAAAAGAAAAAAGAGAGAGAGAGAAAAAAGGATGTTAGACGTACTGAATTAAACGGCCGCTGCTTAAAAATAGAAATAGAACGATTTCATGTACTTTTGCATCATCATACATGGTGGGGACGATTGTTATGTTGGTTAGATGAAAAGGTTTTGAACCTCTTATATACAGTCCCAACGATTTTCATATTTTTGCCCCCTGGCTAGAAAAAAAAATACCGTCGCGGGTTGACTCTCGAAACCGCTAAATCCCCTGGCGGGCGAGCGGAGCGGTTTACAAATTTTTAAATATCAGCGGCAAATTACCCCCATTAAAAACCAAAAAAATTCCCTTAACCCCAACAAACCACCCCTAAACCTTAAATAAAAGTATAATACTAATATACTAACCTGGGCAACCCCCTTAAACCGTTGCAACCCACGCTTAAACCACACAAGCCACCTAAGCCCAGACACCCCCTTTTAACCCGGACAACCCCTTAAACCCGGACAACCCACCTTAAACCACAATACCTAACCCAGACAACCCCCCTAAAACCGGACAACGCATGTGCAAAGTCCGCGCAATGCATACGCACCTGCGCGCATATGCACATGCGCGTGCATGCACATGCGCATGCATGTGTGCACATCTTGCGCATGCACTACGCATATTTGTGCCACAAAACCCCTTAAACCCAAAACCCCCCTTAAACCCAAAATCCCCCTTAACCCCAACAACCCCCCTTAAACCGACAACCCCCCTAAACTCGTGCAACCCACCGTACACACAACAATCCCCCCTTAAGTCCGACCAACCCCCCTTAAACCCGGACAAACCCGCCTTAAACGACACACACCTTAAACCCAACACCCCTTAACCCCAACACCCCCTTAAAGCTGGACAACCCCCCTTAAACCCTGACAACCCCCCTTAAACCCGACACCCCCTTAAACCCGGCACACCCCCCTTAACTCGTGCAACCCACCTAAACCACAACAAGCCCCTTACTCCCAGACACCCCCTTAAACCCGGACAACCCCCTTAAACCCAGAACAACCCACCTTAAACCCCAACACTCCCCCTTAAACCAACAACCCCCCTTAAAGCTGGACAAACCCCCTAAACGCTGACAACCCCCCCTTCACCCGGACACCCCCCTTAAACCGGGACAAACCCCCCTTAAACTCGTGCAAACCACCTTAACCCCAACAAGCCCCCTTAACCCAGACACCCCCCTTAAACCCGGACAACCCACCTTAAACCCCAACAGCCCCCTTACCGCCCAGACAACCCCCCTTAAACACGGACACCCCCCTTAAAAACCCCAACAATCCCCCTTAAGTCCAGACAGCCCCCCTTAACCCGACAACCCCTTAAACCCAGACACCCACCTTAAAAAAACCCAACAATTCCCCCTTAAACCCAACACCCCCCCCCCTAAAGCTGGACAACCCCCTTAAACCCGGACAACCCCCCCTTAACCTGGACCCCCCCCGTAACTTTGTGCACCCCACCTTAAACCACAACAGCCCCCTTAAGCCCAGACAACCCCCATTAAAACCCGGACCACCCCTTTAAACCCGGACAACCCACCTTAAACCCCAACAATTCCCCCTTAAGTCCAGACAACCCCCCTTAAACTGGCAACCCCGCCTTAAACCCGGACAACCCCCTTTACACCAGACAACCCCCTTAAACCCCACAATCCCCCTTAAACCCCAACAACCCCCCTTCAAGCTGGACACCCCTTAACCCGGACAACCCCCTTACCCGGACAACCCACCTTAACCTAATCAGCGCGAGAGTACATGATTCCCCACCCAAGTTTCATCAAAATCGGACTTAACGGATCTCAATAGTTTGTTCACCAGCTTTTTTTGGGTAAAAATGCCGCCCAAGTAACGCAATAATTTATCAAATTAGGTACCTAATTAGCATATGCCACGCCCATAATCTAACAGATGAAGGCAATGGCAGTCCGATCCCACCGACCAAGGTTAACATTCCC
>JAMKCH010016953.1:0-28769 GCA_023653785.1 Ophioderma brevispina
CTTAAGATGCCAAAATCTCGGGTTTGATGGTGTTAAGTGGCGGGGTCGAGGCTGGGGATTGGAGTGTACCCCTTCAAAAATACAAGCCGTCAAACACAACCGCCTCATTTCCTACAATGTTAAAGATGTATTTCGCGATTCAAGGACTTTCGCTTATTTATATCATTTATTTTAGATATCCTTGTGAAAAGTATATTCCCATCATTTCAGTTGATTCCATTCCTGCGTTTTGATGTTATGAGCAAGTGCTTGTATAATTGTGTCTCATTGGCCACTGCTACAATTTCTCTCCGCTTGCGGAAACTTACAACATGGCGAATTTCTTGCAGAGACGATCGAATTTGGACGCCAGATTAGGCACACATGTCACATTAAATCTAACGGTTCAGACGATACAAAAAAAAATCGGGGCGAGGCTGTCGATCAAGAAATACCCCTTTAAATTAAAAAAAAATAAAACAAATATTGTATCGAGATAACACCCAAAATAAAGTAATTGATAACACATAACTAAATGTAGAATATTTACATATGAAGTTTGGAAGACATAATTAAGATAATGATCAAACCAACGCATAGCTGTATACATTTATATGGGGGAAAGTCATGTAGAACACTGATAACAATTTGCCGAATAATTTACAGAAAATATTGCAATATAAGTTTATATTGGTTTATCTTAAAGTCAGCTTAGAACGTATTAATTAGTTTTGGCTGTTCTTAGTTTGAAGGAAAGTACATATGACTTGAACACGTCTAGTGTGTGTCGTGTGTTTTGATATGTTAAAGTTCAAAATATGATATAACTTTGGACATGAAGGAAGTGCAATATTGATCCAGGTGTTTAAGACGGTCAACACTCAAAAGTTGCTCTACAACCAATTTCCGTCCTCTGAAAATACAGAAGCAGTTTTAACTAATTTGGATATATCTTGATCCATGCTTCAGTAATTTCCATACCAGAAAACATATGGAGAGTTAGAGTGTATACTAATTACAGACGAAAATAGGAATGGTTTCCCTTGATGAATTATTAAAGTGAATTAGTTATCACTTAAATTTAAAACAAAACAAAAAATAATAAAAATACAATCGAAACAAATGGCTTTTCTGGTAATACACTGCTGGAGCTCGTGAGGGATTCAATCACCCAAATTATTTTTAAATGGTAAAGAAATAGGCCGGTATGTTTTTTAAATGACTTCAATATTTTCCTCCCCGCGATTCTATACCTTTAAATAGTTGTTCACGATTTGAAGTAGAGATGCTGATTTGATCAGGGGTATTGATTGAAAAGGTATAAGGAAAAGAGAATATTGGGGTGTTGTCCTGTAATGGGTGGGTGCCATTTAGTCATAAGTGTTTTCCTTTCTCTATCAATCGCTTATCTTGAGATATCCTCTCACGTCAATCACGCAATTCGCGCAAACAAATGTAAGCAGTCTATCTATGTATGAGCTAATCGTGACGCCCCAGTGTTGCCTATATTCCAACAAAATTACCGGTATTGTTTTAATGATTTGAAGAAAGATATGTGAAATATTATTTGAATCCGATGTATATTTTGTTCTGTCGAAGACTGTCTTGTGAAAATTCAATTCTGGTTACGCATCGGTAATCGCTGGATCACTTTGATAATTTCTGGTGGATTACTGCAGCATGATACAGCTGTTGCACGCTTAAGCTTTGTATATCAGTTCTTGAAAGAATAGTTCAGTTGATGAGTTCGCAAAACTGTGAACAAAAGATTACCCATAGTCTATGAAAGGTGTTGCAGATATACAGTGCGTATCAATAAAAACGCAACAAAACTTCTCCCCAATTTTTGTGGTAATTGTGTAAAATTACATCAAAATAATTAATGTCATCTTAAAGCCACATATCTCCTCTTTCCAACGATAGGTAAATTGTTCATGTGCGGTCATGGGTAACCGAGTAATCATTGTTTTTGCATAATGGGACAAAGTGAGCTTGGGACCAAGTTTCAATTAATGCTAACACAAATCCTATTCAATTTTCCCTCTCTTCTCACTTCAGTCATGCAAGTGAATGGGATTTGTATTGAAACTTGGTCCCAAGCTGACTTTGTCCCATTGTGCAAAAACAATGATTAATCGGTTATCCATGACCGCACATGAATAAATTAACTATCATTGGAAAGAGGGGATATTTGGCTTTAAGATGGCACTGGTTAATTTTGGTGTAATTTTACACAATTACCACAAAAATTGGGAAGAAGTTTTGTTGCGTTTTTATTGATACGCCCTGTACAGCGGATTGTTTCTAACAGGGTCTAGCGATTACGTAACCTCTCTGTGAACTATAGGACGACCATCAACGTAAGTGCATGGTCGAAATCGCAAAACCAGAATGGGTGTGGGCTGAAAGATTCGGGGTCCAGTCGATATTCTTGGCCATAGAGGTCTTCCACCTTTTGGATTAGCGGCCATCTTGCCGGGAATGCTAAAGTCCATTCCAAATTTCTGGAGACTTTCTAAATCTAAACAATGACATGCATGTTGGATATGTATGTATAAAAGTATGGGTCACACTTTGAATAGCACAAGTACTTTGAGGTCGGGTATTAAATTGATCTGAATGAAGAATACTACGACTAAAACACCCTTTTTTATAGGTTATGCATGAGTGAGGTGAAAGACCTTTATAGGTGAAAAAATGTGCCTCACTCATGATACTTAGCGGTTCGGTTCTAAGTCACTTATTATCATTACACCTCAAAGCACACATACCACCTACAACAAAACACCTCAATACATACAAAACGTCAATATTGTAATTGTAAATGCGCACAAAGCCGACATGTCAGCGCCCTATACACGGTACACTGCACAAGAAATAGCTGATTATCCAGTCCACATGGTCTACCATAGAGGTCTTTCACCTCACTCATGTATAACCTATAACAAAAGGTGTTAGTTCCCGTAGTATTCGTCATTCAGATCAATTTAATACTCGACCTCAAAGTAATTGTGCTATTCAGAGTGTGACCCATACTTTTATGCATACATATCCAACATGCATGTCGTTCTTTAGAATTAGAGTCTCCAGAAATTTGGAATGGACTTTGCCATTCCCGGCAAGATGGCCGCTAATCCGAAAGGTGGAAGACCTCTATTGGTGGGTGTATTTTACTTTTTCGTATTACATAACAATGCCTTCAGTCTCCTATTGTATGTAAATTGCAGTATTTGTTAATTAATTTCTTTGTTATTTGATTGACAGGTAGTTGGAATGGTAAAACTTTCTCTTTTATGTTAAATTTGTCTAGGCTGAAGTTGGATGTAAATTGGATACTTTTAAATTGCCTCGATCCACCCAGAAACCAAATTGATGCGGATCGCTGTTCTGTTGTGTAAGATTGACAATAGCAATTAATAAGGATAGGATCGAAAAACGTGAAACCACTGAAAAAGAGCAAAAAAGCTTGCCTTCAATTTATTACAGAATCTGGTATTCAGGAAATTTAACAATTGCACACACCGCCTGTGGTAGAGATTTTCTTCTTCTTTCACTCATAGAGCATCAGCCCAGAAGGTTTTGGTTAGACGAACGAGATACCAATATCTGAACACGGGAAAATTCAGAGAAAAATATAACTTTTGAAAATATGAAAGTCTGCCGGGGACCCGTTGTTGCGTGTAGTCATACGTGTTTTGATTACCTATCATTGGAAAGAGGGGATTTTTGGCTTTAAGGATGGCACTAGTTAATTAGAGTCATTTACAACATTACCACAAAAAAATTTTGGAGAAGTTTTGTTGCGTTTTTTATTGATACGCCCTGTACACAGCGGATTGTTTCTAATGTGGTTTCTAACAGGGTCTACGATTACGTAACTTCTCTGTGAACTAGACGACCATTATCATTGGCCATGAGTTTATATCGTTGGCCAATGATAGACCATCACGTAAAGTGCACGGGTCGAAAATCCGCAAAACCAAATGGGTGTGGGCTGAAAGATTCGGGTTCCTAGGCGATAATTCTTGGCCAAGGTTGAAAAAAAAACTCACTATGAGTTACAATAGCTCATCTAAAACCAAGACACGGTTCGTGGTTGTAACTTTACATACATACATGGAACTGACATGTGTGATCTGGGTCGAGATATCATACCCAAAAACACAGAGGTTTATTTTTTAAATACCATTGGGTAATGAAATCAACTGAAACTGTGCCAAGGGAATTAGATTTTACTAGCATCATAGTAAATGTGCCTCACTCATGACCTAGTGTTTCGTTTCTAAGTCATTTATTATCATTGCAACCTTAAAGCACACATACCAACCTACAACAAAACACCTCAATACATCCAAAACGGTCATATTGTAATGTAAATGCGCCAAGCCAACTGTCCCGCGCCCCTATACAACGGTAACAACTCTGCACAAAAAATCTGATTTTCCAGTCCACATGGTCTAGACCAAGAGGTCTTTCACCTCCACATCATGTATAATAACCTTAAGCAAAGGTGTAGTTCCGTAGTATTCTCTGCAATCAATTTAATACTCTACCTCAAGTACTTGTTTCCTATTCAAAGTTGGTGGACCTACTTTTTATGCATACATATACACAATGCATTCGATTCTTTAGAATTCGAGAGTCCTCCAAAACTTTGGAATGGACTTTGCCATTCCCAATGGCAAAGATGTGCCGCTACTCCTAAAGGTGTACTACCTCTATTGGTGGGTGTATTTTTACTTTTTCTCGTATACATAACAATGCCTTCAGTCTCCTATTGTATGTAAATTGCAGTTAATTTGTTAATTACTTTCTTTGTTCTTTGGATTGACATGTAGTTGGAATGGTAAAACTTTCTCTTTTATGTTAAATTTGTCTAGGCTGAAGTTGGATGTAAATTGGATACTTTAAATTGCCCCCCCTCGATCCACCCATAAACAAATTGATGCGAGCGCGTTCTGTTGTGTCAGATAGACAAATGCACAATTAATAAGGGATAGGATCGAAAAACGTGAAACCACTGAAAAAGAGCAAAAAAGCTTGCCGGCCTTTAATTTATTACAGCAATCTGGTATTCAGGAAATTTAACAATTGCACACACCGCCTTGGTAGAGATTTTTCTTCTTCTTTCACTCATAAGATCACTCATCGATGATTAGCTGTTTCTCTTAGGGAATGCAAAACTTCTTATCCGCCATTTTCTTTTTGTGGTATGGCGGTAAGTAGGTCAAACGAAAATTGCCGTTGTTTTTTACCCGCGGTCTTGCTGTACAACATGCCCGAGGTGACTGTTAATTCCACACGGGGAGTTCTAAGGAAATCATGTCTTCTGTCACAACAACAGGCTTATTTGAATGCCTATTTTAACGAAAAATTTATGTTAAATACTAACTCCACTTAATTTTCTGTACGAATAAATGCTGAAATTAAAAAAGAGAAAAAAACTAAAAAATTATTTTAAAAAAAATCCCGAATAATATGAAAGTACCTCCCGTGCTGGCCCGCTCTTTCTTTGTTTTTCCTTGCCTCCCCCTCTCCCAGATTTTTTGCCCGGGAATTGTCTGTCAGACCCAGACGCTATTTTGGAATAGCGACGCTTTTGCACCATTGTGCTTCCTAAGTTGCAAATACACGCTTGAGAGCGCCTTGAGTAAAATAGCTTGTCCAGAATTGCGCACCACAGAAGACAATATTACAAACCTTTGCAGCTACAAATGTAAGCCAAGAATTGTGAAAGAGTTCTCCGGACGTGGTAAAAACTTTTTTCAAATTCATTGATGCAAATGGCGTATTCTATTCGCCGAAACTAAACGAATCAGCTTCAGTGCACCCCAGGATACCCGACCGCTTTATTCCGTTATCATACGAATTATACTCTGCAAGGAAAAAATAAGCGTGTAACCCAATGTGTGCATTGGACATCCATGTCCAAGTACCTTCAAATCTTCGACGGTAGTTTTGACGAAAATGGACCCTCTAAAAACCTGAAAATTGAATTATCCAGGTATAATGTGTGATTTCCAAAGAAATACAAGCATAATTACATTATACTCATCGCATCTACTCTACATAATGTGCTTTATTCCATTACTTTGGAGCTGATTTGGCTCTTAGACGTAAGATATATGCCTAAAAGTCCAAAAGGACAGAAAATATATACTAAAAAATTGATGATAAAATCTACCTGTGCGACAGGCCTAATTAACATTGGGTATCCCCAAATTTTAATGCAAGATATGTGGATCATTTCTTGCTTTAACAAGTTGAGAGGCTCATTGCACCCAAACAAAGAACTCGACACAGTAGCCTTAAATCAAGCGAAATTCAGAAAACTGTAATATTTGACCAGCTCAAGGTCAAATGCCAATCAGCTGTGACCAACTGAATAATTAGCGTTTACTTCTGATCATTGTGTTACTTCTTAACGCAAAGACGGATCAGGATCATAATTGGTATGCTTATGATATCCTGATTTGCGCATTTTGAGATCAAAGGTCATTATAGGTCCTTAGGGGCATTTCATTATGAGGCATATATGGTATAGGTTTTCGCGTTAATTTTCGTTAACATTTGCTGTAATTTTTCAGTGATTTTTTTCCAATTTGTCTTACACTTTTGTTTGTAATTTACTGTAAATTTCCGTCATAGTCACTGACCAAAATACAGTTAACGCTTTAAATTGGACGACCTTTCCTCTGGATTTTTTTCTATTTCTATAACCTTTAAGTGTCTCTATAGGTTCTGAAAATATGCTAAATTGAAGATGACAAGTTTATTTGAACTCCCCCTGTCAGATTTGCTGCTGAAGCGGAAAAGTATTTGATTATATCTATCGATACGAAATTGACTCCATAAGTGGAAATGTTTAATATTAAACAAGAAACTAGGCTGTGTTCATTTTGTTTGGAATTTCGAACCAATCTGGTAGTTTAGTACTCAAAATAAAATGTATCTTTAATGTTAGGAAAACAAAACCAAGAAAAGAAGCAAACATATGTTGGTTTTTCAAGTGTTCAGATGGTTAACATGGTCAGGTGTAATGACTTTGCAAATATTATGTTTTGCTACAAAATACCTCGGCGTAGACGAACATGTGTCCACAAGACAACGGCGCTGCTTGCAAAATCAAAAGCAAACTCAAAAACATGCATTTGAACCTGTGACCCCGCCTCGACAATATATGACAAATATTTCCATTAAAACCTTGTACAAAGTCACCTGAGATTTGCTGATTAATTGATAGCACAAAATTTATTTGTGTGACGAAAATTAAAACCAGTGCTAATTGACTGTTGAGTAATGGAAATGGGATAAACAGCCAGGGAAAGTGGTGAACCAAAACTCCAATTCTGACCTTTTCGCCTTGGCCTATCTTTTTGGGACTAAAGAAAGTCATTCTCTCATAGGCGAGAATTTTGCTTAATCACGAAAGTTCTTAAATTAATTAATTTTTTTCACTTCATCCCCGCAATTAAGGTATTTTGGCAACAAGAGCGTGACGCATTGAAAAAATATGTAAATGTAAAATTTTATTCAGGCATTGGTAAAAGCGTTGAAGAAAGTATAGCTGTTTTTGCCATACATTACTCGATTTCCTATAAAAGTGGCAAAGTGGAATGTGTTTATGGATCCTAGTTACGACTTGTATTTCATTGTGAAGTTAGTGTTGCGTATTCAGAGCGTCTGTATACAGAGATGGCTTCCCAAATGACCTGCATGCATCCATCTCAAAAGCCACTGACCTAAGAATATGCTTGTTTGTACTCATTTGAATGTATTGTTCATGCGAATTCCGAATACGATAATAAAAATACACACTTTCGTTAAGTATTAACGTTTGTCATCTTTTTAGCATTCCTCTTATTGGCAACTTTGCACATATCATTTTTGAGGCAATTCCAATATTGAAAAAAAAAACATATCGTGTCGTAGTGGGTTATTATGATCCTTGGGCGAGTAGCATAAAGGCTATCCTTAAAATACCAGCGATCAAAACAAATTATGAGGAAGTACTGAATTGGTTTTAGTCGGTTTTTGAAGCATTACGTCTTGAGCCAAAAGCCAGCACAATCAGAAAACATCAATGTTGTAGGTCATAATTCGATAATCACAAAACTGTCGGAACTTTTCTTCGATGTTTGATTTCCTCACATACTTTCCTCTAATATGTTGATACCATCTGCTGGGATTTCGCCATAGTTTTCGAGTTAATCAAAACTATAGCACGACAGGACAGACGCCACGTGAACCCCTAAGAGAGAAAGCAAATGTCAAAACTTTACACGGAATGGATACTTCAAAAATGAATGGATTAAGGTAATCAATATTGTTTCGTTTGACACTTTTGGCTTAGTCAACGAAATACAATCAGGCATTCATAAGAACCCCAACTGAACTGATCCTAAAGGTTCGTTCATACTACACTGCAACGTGCGTTGCGGTAAGTTGCAGTGCTCGAATTCGGTCTCTGTCCAGTATACTGCATTGCGGTACTGCAACCGAGTTAAATTTATTTTAACTGCAGCTGCAGCAGGTTACAGTGAGTTGCTGCAGCAAGTGATCGATATATCGGCACTGCACTGCACAGTGCAGCGAGGTATGAACGAACCTTAAGAGAAGACTTTGCATGATTGACAGCTGGGTAGGAGAAACGTGTTTGAACCCCACGCCTGCGCCAGCTGTAAAGCCAAATTTCACGGTTTTGCTAATTTCATGTTCCCAAGACACAAAGTTTATTTCTGTATCACTATGTTCAACGCCTTTTACCACATGAATCATATTTTGGCGCTATTAACGCTATCCCAGATGACCTATCTTTGGATACACAGTTTGCAAATTTCAGGTAGCTGGGTATTACTAAGATAAATCTGGTGAGACTCGGACCATAAATAAACCTGTCAGAACGTAATATTCGGTATTTATATGCTCTATTTCAGTTCCAAGAGTAGTTAACAGTTTCAAGTTACTTTCACCTTGCGTACGCTCCTCAAGAATTTAAGATGTAAAAGAGTAGTTTTAACTTTAGGAAAATTTAGAGCAGTTCAGATAAAAGTCGATATTAGTATAATTGACTAACAGATACTTGTCATGCAATACACTCAACACTCACTCATCCTGTTTAATTTAAAACATGACATCTTTTTTCTTTCGATGACTTCAGTACTCTTACAATTTCCAAAATAGGTTACCAATGAAAAACATATTTAAATTGATGAATCACATTTTGTGAGCTAATGGAGAAATAAAGTGTGGTTTTCGGTGCCTTATTATCAGTTTTGATCCCGAACCTGTCATGTTTTTCTTTCTGTGTAATTTGAAATAAAGCCCATATTGTGATCGATATGATAAGTAATTTTGGAATGTTGAACGCCTCTTATAATCTTAGCTTTAGCTGCAAGGTATCTAAAAAAAGCACCGTTTCAGTAAAGCGTTGCCTATTCTATTAATCTTCCGCTTTCATGACTATTTTCTTGAATGGCTTAGAATTCCAAACACTGAAATATGATAGGATTTAAATCCCTTCCCGTCCAAGGTTTCTTTTGTTTATATCCTCTAAGTCCCGACAGTTTCAATGTTATGATGGCATACTTTGGAAACACGGCTAATTGAAACTTCATAGAACCAAGACGGGAAACCTGTAAAATCGCGTCAACTCGATATTTTATCGTAATTGGAGCGTGACGTTCCTAGTTATATCTTCGGAAATATAAATATGTGTCATCACTTTTTTTGCACATACAAGAAATATGGAAACCATTATTAGCGAGCAATATCACGACCCTAGAGCAGAGTGAGACGAAAGCTAAAAATATTCCAGGAGACAAGTTGGATCTTAACACTTAATAAATGCGTCTCTTTTACAGAAAACACAAAACATTTTGCCATTAAGCTTTTCATCACATTGACTTTAACAAGAAATGGGTATTGTGTTCAGATGATGGCGTAGTACTTCTGTGTGTAAAAATGTATGTATAAGGTATGTCCATTTTGGGTGGGTTTTCCTGTAAAAAGTTCTAGTGTGAGACCTCTGACGTTAATATCAAACTTGCTCATCGTAAGATTATTAAATTACGTCACCATCCATGTCATCAATGCCCCCTGGGTTTGTCAAGTGTAGGGAAATGTCAAAAAGTCTGTAAGTGAGCATAGCTCCTTCTATATTAGCATTCAAACCCAACTTGGATTGGTAATAGGTCATCGCAAGTCACTACTGTTACGTCATTAGTGCCCGGAGATTGCCACCCCGCCGTCTCCATAGGGGGCGGGTGGTATGGAACATCCAAAACGTCAGCAAATTATAAACATCTCTTCTCTAATACTAGCCAAACTTGCTCATTCGTGTAAGTTATCGAGATAACACTATCACCAGCCAATCTGTTATCTCTGAAAGGAGGAGGTAAAAATTAAAAAGTCAACCATTTGCCATAAAAGTCGTTTCTACAATGGTATTCTAGGTTTATCATCTGATGCAACTACCCGTGTCTTTCAGACTCCCCCCGGGGACTTTTAACTCCCCGAGTCGTGATCCTCAGACCTACACCCACCGCCCACATTGACAGAGGAGGTTTTTACACCTTATTATTTATATAATGTCGGGTTCAGGACAGGTAGGGAGGAGAGAACTTTTTCTTGAAAAGAAACAAAAACGTTTTTTTAAACGTTTCTGGTATATTTTTTAAAGTTCTAACGTTTTGTAAGGTATTTTGGTGAAACATTCCTGAGTACCGACATAAAAACGCCTTACAACATTCTGTCAAACGTTATAAATATGTAATAAAGTTGTTTTGGTTTGTTGATTCGACCCGATTTAAATATTAAAGCAATAATGCACAGTGTTTTGAAGAGCGCCCCCAATTTTCCAAATTGATTTAGTTTTGCAGAGTTACGTTGGTATTGTCTTGAGAAAAACTATACCTGCGAACGAGAGAATGCCTAAAAATGCGTATTTATCACAAATAAGCGATTTTGTAATTTAAAATGGGATCCCAGATTGGACTTACGGAAGAGCTGGAAATGCATTCTATGTACGTCCATGATGAAATAGTGCCACCTCGAGAATAACCTCTAACTTGACGGGCCTGAACTATTACAACAACGAATGGATGAGCGTAGACACGTACATGGCATATTTCCCGGCTATTTCACACTGGGAGGCCGTTCCAGCAGCCCGTGAATTATTATCGGGGACCCCGATAATATACAAAATTCCTTCGTTTGTGACAAACCCATAAGACATTTTGGGCTTAACCATGCACAGGAAGTTTACTAGCCAGTTACCATGCAACGTGTAAAAATTATCCAAATTTTTGAAAAAATTGGGGGCGGCTCTTTCAAAAAAATGTGCTATATACTTGCTTGATAGTGTTTTTGCTCGAAGAATTGTTTTGCTCGAAGAGTTTGTTCCGAAAAATTTTCGATGAATCTAATGTTGGATATGAGCAGACTGATGTTGATACCAAAGTGTTATATTAATAAGCATTATGTTTCAATTTCTGTCGTGTACGGGAAGAATTACAACACCTTGCAGATAAGATTGGGTCACCTCAACCGTTGGCATTAATATTGTATGTGTATCTACCCTTTCTAAGAAATAAGCCAACTTTGTATATTCTGGTGTAAGGTGAGAGAAATTACAGCATAGTGGCTTATTGGACGTTGTGATACAAGCATTTGGTTGGTGAAGACTGGAATCTCAACTGCAATTTTCGACCTGATCTTCTCAAAGATAACAGTGAGTCAAAAACAAAACAGGACGGATTAGAATTACGAAATGCGCCCTTTAAAACTACCCCGCGAACAGCATGCCCCTCTATTTTGATGTTTCCGAATGGCCCTTTTAAAACAAAACACAAAAAAGGTGCACCGTATTTTGTCGGGCAATTTTCATGAGATTATATGGTGAAAATCACCTCTTCTTGGCCAATTGCGATTGTGCAGAGACAACACATCCATGCACACCTTGTGAAAATTCATTCGATAACTCGCCACTTTTTTGTGATTCATATAATCTCTTTCCCTGGAGGCGGGGCCAGGACATAATACATGGATTACATGAAGTTCGAGTCTGTAATATTTCATGGAACCAGATTTCAATGAAAAGGCGAATTTCCGTATAAAGAATGCCTCATGGTACATTTCACTGTGAATTCTTGTGTCAGGATCCAGCGAAGAAGGTATTTCTGCACATTAATCTTTGCCGTCCTGTTTTCTGCGGGACCTCAGCCTCCAATCTTCTAGAATCGTTGTCTGTGAGGAGCTGTCGGGTGCCATCTATAGGAAACCATAAAGAGCTATTCGCAGCTTCTGATTCCTATTCCAGATGTATTTTACGCGCGGATTACCTCCAAATCTTCCGAAAGAAAGATTAAGGATACAAGCAATGTAATCTAGCCACAGGTTATTAGGCTACATCAGTAGTGTCTTGTTGCTAAGCTAGTGCAGACGTTTAGGCTACTGAGTATCAGGTCATACTAAAATTGGGTATAGGTAAAGAAAACAATAATGAAATGCACATACTCAAATATTTTCACTATTTAAAACATTTGCATGTTTTGTGTGAAACTGAAGAGGAAAAAGAATATACCTTATTTTTATAGACAGGGGACTGCTAGTGATGGCAGTGACATCACTGGCCATGCCACCGTTAATTTGTGAACTGGACTTCTTTTCTGCCCGGTGTTGATAAGCATGTGCTCATCAACTCAACATACTATGCTTTTGTGTTTCTTGCAAGACTTAAAGATATGATCTGACAAGTCGCCAGATGGATTAACACCCAAGGGACTGTCGTAGTATAGTATGGGGGAAATACCTGCAATAATTATTTTTTGTTAATTACACTTGAACATACATTTTTTTTAAAATAATAAGTCAAAGTGATGTTAGACACGTAATCATTCCTATCTCGCAGTATGTGTATTTACTGGGACTCCTTTGATCTGATCGATTTTGGTTGTGACACGTTAAACCAAAAATAGTCCTTAAATCAATATTCTATACTCTGATGCAAATATTGAAAACAAGCAGATTTTATTAGTCAGTTTACTGAAAACGCGATCGCAAAGTATTCGTATTATTAAATCAAGCCGTTTTTTTAATAAGAGAAAATAAAGGGTTTCCAGTGTCATCTATGGGCTAATAATATATCCTCGGCCGGAAACAACTTTCAAATAATCGGGCTCTACTGCGCCTCTCCTATTATTTACTTTTCCCCGACCTCGGATACCTTTTTCCCCATAAATGATGCTGCATCACTCTTGTTTCTTAAAGCCAATGTTTGGCCCAATTTTTTGTGAAGAGCGGCCCCCAATTTTCAAATTTGAATGTTTTTTTTTCAAAGTTACGTTGGTAATTGTCTAGTGTACTATACCTGCGCACAAGAATGCTAAAAATTCGTATTTATCACAAATACGATTTTGTAATTATAACTGGGATCCCAGATTGGACTTGACGGCAGAACTGGAAATGCTCGTTTATGTCCGTCCATGATGAAATAGTGCACCTCGAGAAATAAACCTCTGAACTTGACATTGCCCGAACTATTAAAACACTATGGATGATCGTAGACACGTACCTGGCCCTATTTCCGCTATTCACATTGGAAGGCCGTTTCCCAGCACCCGTTGAATTTTATCGGGATCCCGATAATAATTATTCTAGTACAAATTCCTTCGTTTGTGACACATGACATTTTCGAGCTTAACCATTCACAGGTATAGTTTACTAGGCAGTTCACCATGCAACCGTGTAAAATCTCCAAATTTTTTGAAAAATTGGGGGCGGCCTTCAAAAAAATGTGCTAATATGCTTTAAATAGCGATAGCGTGTTCAAAAAGCCACTCCTGGTCTTATGTGAAAACATGTATTTTAGCGTGCAAGTAGAATATTCAAAAGGGGTAATTTAAACACTCTAGGCCGGTCGCTCGCAAGGGCACCGCCCTGTTATTTGCTACCACCAACATAGCACATTCCTAGAAATCCAAAGTGATATACATCTCATGACCACAATGGTTATAAAAAGTGCGAGCACGACGTTATTGTAACATTACTCATTATGATGATTTATCATAATGAAAAATACAGGGGGTAAAACATTTAAACACATTCTGTAAAGAATGTGATATTATTTTGAGACATCATACGGCATAATGTAGAAATGTATATTGCAAACGAACTATGAAATGGTGGGTAAATTAATAATTATTTGAAGTAAGATTTCCTCATGTTTGACAAGATTTTTTGAATAATGACGTTTGTTTCATATTACTCAGATCTTTTCATAGTGGTGCATGCACCAACATGCCAAAATATCCAATTTGAGAAAAGCTAATTGGAAGAAAAATTGCTTCTCTTCACAAGATCCTTTATCAATGCCTGTCACAGTCTTCGTCACCTCCCTAAAGCCTACAAGAGCATTTTGTATCATCGTCTAAGTCAATGCATACTTCACTAACTGCAGTGCTGCAGTGCAGTGAAAATGGATGAAAAACCACTCTGACTCAACACAGTGCAGCGGAGGGGCAAACGGGGGGCCCGCCCATGCACTTAAACGGTGTACTGCTGGCGTTGAGTCAGGATGGTTTGCAATACATATGGACTAGACCTTTAGTAGCTATTGCATGTGTGCTAATTCTGACATGCAAATTTCATTGTCTCTGCAAGAATTGGGCAGTTTATTTTGTTTTCTATCCGTAACTGGTAAACATAAACTAAAGCACCTTGGCTTGTTGATAACGGAACACTGCACTACAATAATTTAACTTTGCTCATACCGCACAATCAGAATCAATTTGGAAATAAGCATTTCTCAATGATATCCAGTGAACCATAAAGAACAGAAGGTTCGAGAATCATGACATGCATCTTTAGATGGACTTCGTAAATGTCGAATCGCAGAACAAGTATAGAATGAAGGCCGGAAGCTTAGTTATTCCATTTGAAAACCATATCCCCCTGTAGAAGATTTTACCTAAATATTCCACAGAGGGTCGTGGATTTAGAATGTAATAATTCATGGGCCATTCCCCCATCTGTAACTCCACCCCCCCCCCTTCACAAGTAATGCGGACTCTAATGGAATAGCTACATGGAAAACACAGACGATTTGGCAGGACTTCCAAATTTTGAAACCTCTTATCCAATGTCTGTGTTTAGGAACCTATTCTGTCACTTTAATTCGATCATAGCCCCATTTTAATAAGGCTCCTCCCTCTGACTGAATATTATTTTCGAGCTGTATTCGTGTATAGTACAATGTTAATCGGTTAATAGAAGATATTGACAAACCTGGAGAACTAGATTATAGTTTTTTCCTACGTTTATTGTTTCAGAATCAAAGGCAATTGACCTGATCGCACATAATTTAAAACAACGAGAAAGATACGAAAGAAAAGCGGGCATCGCGCACTAGATCACATTAAACACATTAAACAGACCGTACAATAGCTGAAATGAAGACACACCCGGGAAAAATCAAAAGTCACGTCTTGGCCACCGGAGACTTGAAAACCCCAGACCTCTCACATATGAGGCGAGTGGGCAGTTTACCCACTGATTAACCGAGGATCACCATGATAAACTACCGAGGTTGCCCTGAATGGACACTCCATGTTTGGTGGGGCTGCGCCCAACTATACGATTATCTAACAGCCTAAGACGGCTGGGCTATTTAACAACTAAGTAGTTTTATGGATGAGTGGTCTGCTAAACAACTCTTAGTTATGGTGCGCGTTCATGGTAAACTAGACACACACATATTTGTTTGATCATAATTTTTTGTTGCAACAGATTAAAAAATGGCGATTCAAGTAATGCCCAAAAGTATATTCATTATTGATTGAAAATAAAACTACAAAAAGGTTGACCATACAAGCACGTAATCTGGACAGACATCACCAGAAATTTATTTTTTGATAAAGAGCATGACGACCGGTCAGCTAAGGATGTAGGGGCGAGTGAGATTTAGTTGTGTGAGGCGGTTTAATCGGATACGGTTTGGTATATTCATCTGCCGAGCGTCATCGTGACACACTGGGACAAGTGGCTAGATAACTCTGTCCATCAACCTCATCACACACAATTGTAAATGTGTGGCCCTTCTTTAAAAAAAAAAATAGTTCCGGATTCCCATTAAAGTAGTTCATTATTTGTTAAACACAACCCCCTGATTTTCATACATTATTAAAAGGGCATAGCCTGATCGCCAACAGCTAGTCCTCAGATATTTTCTGAAGTGGTCACGTTTTGGTTTCTGACAGAAAAAGCCACTAGTTTCTATTTACCCTGTGAAAATCTAGAGCTAAAAGAGTTGGTTTGGGGGGTTTTATGAGAAAACGGTGAACACATTTTGGGTGACCAATAGTAATTTTAAATAGTACTCTATGGGGCTTACAAGATGAAAAGTAGATGATGACTAAAGCGGACCATCCCCTTTAATGTTGTAGTATGTGTGGTTTGTGCGCGCGCGCGTTTGAGTAACATAGCTTGTATTCGTTAATACGGTTGCTAAATAACGCGTATTTAAATGTTCTAACTTTCAATTCAGACTGGTGACAACGCTTAGTGGGGAAGAAGGGAAGAGGTTATCTTGGCCTTAAGAAGTTAGGTGAAAGGTTATGTAGGGGTCCAAATTGGGTTAAATATTTTTTTTCTTAAAGCTGTATATTTATTTAAGGGTCCCCATTTTAAAAAGTATCGCTGTAGTCAAACCAAAACTTGTAACAATAACCGGCTGGTTGTGTGTGTGTGGGGGGGGTGCTATTGTTGTTGAATTAAAGATGCCCTTTCAAAATCTCGTCCATGACTGCTTAGAACTCGTTACAATTCATCCGCAAAGAGATCTGAGATTGAGTTTGAGTTGTTGGACCATTTACATTTAAGAATCACACAGTGCTTTTCGAACCGGCGGCGAATTCGAAAAAAATCCAAGTAGCCGCAGGTAGCCCATTTAAAAATTAAATTTTAATTTGATACCCTAAAAGTATGTGTAATACCGGTTTTAGAGGTTTTGGGGTGCTGGAATTCATTTTGACTGTTTTTATCATTAGCGGTCCATGTACTTGGGTCTGATTTGAATTCCAAGATGCGCCGGCAGCATGATGAATAGTACATTTTGGATGACTTACCCTAGATTATGTTTAATACATCATTTATGGGTTTTAGGTGCTGGGAATCACATTTCTGACATGCGTTTTTTATCATAGAGTCCATTTACATGGTTATGGATTTTGGAATCCAAGGATGGCCGTCGGGCTGTCATATGTAAAGTACACCTTTTTGAAGGACTCATCCTAGAATTATAATGTAATACGTCGTTGTAGATGGGGGTAGGTGTAGGAAATCCATATATGACACCATTTTATGAGTAGAAAACCAAAGTTAGGGTCAAGGAAATCAATGAGACCATTGATAACCAATGTTAGACCATTTGTTGTTGCAAGCCATTCTTGGGAATTTCAAAAATGGCCGCCACCACTATATTACTTTGGGCTAAAATTTGGTTCCGGGAGATTCGTAGAGGCAAAAAATTTGGTGTTTGACTACACGAGTGTTTTTAGGGCAAGGAATCAATGAAACCATTGATAACAATCTGGAACCATTCATTGCGGCAGTTTGTCAAATCTTGAATTCAAAAATGGCCGACAAGAAAAATGGATTATATTTACATTTACATTCGCCTTGATACAGGGTAGAAGTATGATTCTGGTGTCTATAACCATGTTTAAAAGGTCAAGGAATCAAAAAGATCAAAGGTTAACTTTACTGGTTCTTGTTTGTGGCTTCCCTTGAGTTATTTGTTGAAACTAAATTCCCTCCATTGGAGATAGGCGCACCAAGTATAGAAATAAAAGTGTCAGAATTGACAAAAGCCATTCATTGGGTACATGTGATGTGAGTTGATGGAAATTTGACATATTTAGAAAGAAATTATGGCCAAACACAATAGTTGGGTAATGAACAAATGATGGTGGCGTGACAAGTTGGCAGTGTTTCATTGGAAGGACATAGTTGGTGGGTGGCATTGTCTTTACCAATGTTTCTTGAAAAGCATCTATGACGTAAGTGACAATATCAATAGTCACACTTATTAGTCCGATGTACATTAGATCGGGCCGTAGGTTGGAGATTTTAAGTGACATGGTTGGCTGATGGTGTCATAAGTGTCCATAATTGAAAGACATAGTTGATGGTATCATAATTGGCAGTGAGTGAGTGAGTGATATTGCTGATGTTGAAAATGACAGTGACATAGCCGATGGTGTCAGCGTTTGCAGTGTCATATTGGGAAGTAGTAAAAGTAACATCATAATCGGCAGTGGCCCTATGAAGTGACATAGCCGATGGTGTAATCATTCGTCAGTGTCATAATTTGGAAATGTTATTTTTGTTGGTGAACATAGTTGGAGCAGGCATCATCAGAGTGCATCGCCTGTCTTCGTTCTCTGATAGAAACAGTGAGAGTCTTTGATCATCTGAATCGTGTCACCCGAATCACTGTATCAAGTCAGCTCTACTTCATCTGCAAGAGCTGCGGGACGAATCGACAATCAAACCCAGAGTGGTTCTAAATGCACAGAATTTAGTGTCTAATCCCTGTCAATTCGTGAGATGGAAAGTCTACAACCTACAACGGGCGTAGCTGCAGTCTACATATAGCAACCTGATAGTTCAATCTACGGCATTTGTCGTAATGCTGCACTACATGGTGGTAAAGGGCAAGGTAAACTTTGCAGCCGAGGTGCAATATATCTTCATCACATTCCTCTCTTTGATGAGCAGTGTACCTGAGGGCTGTCAACACTCTCTTGATCGGGTACGTCGCCAGACAGCGATATATGTTTCCATTATCCTACACTTGTCATCTCTTCACAATCACCATACTGTTTGACATGGAACATGAAACAAGAGGACTCATCAATCTAACAGAAATGGTATTACTCAGGAGTACGTGTTGGCTGTTGGCCCTGACATGCCTTTAACACATAGTGATACAACAAGTGCTTCAAGGTGGACAGTGAAGGTGACAACCCTATAAAAGTGATTCAGAAGCGCCAAGTTCAAACCATCCTAGCAGACCTAGAAAGTGCACTAGGGCATGGTCACTAAGAAATTGTTTGCTGGTTTCGAATTAATTCAATGCGCAATCTATTGGTCGACCGAGATTCAAGAGTGTTGTGTGACAGTCTCAGTTTCACTCTCATCATGGAGAAAAGGAAATGTGTGATGATGGTATGTTGAACCTCGGCAGTCGTGCAGCCTTACAACAACACATCCTAGAGAGAACTATCAGGTTGACTATATGGAGACTAGAAGATACTCCCGTTGTAGACATTCCCTCTCCAATTGAGGACATGGATGGAACATATTGCTCTTGGCACTTAGACCATTATGGGTTGTGGGGATTGGCCCGCTTCTTTTCGAAGCTCTTGCAAATGAGAAGAGAGAATTTGATTGCAAGTGATTCTGGTGACGACGATTCCAGACGATCAGAATTCTCCACCTGTTTCATCAGAGAACGAAGACAGAGGCGATGACTCTGATGCATGCGTGTTCCAACTATGTCACCAACACAAATAACATTTCCAATATAAATGACAATGCCAATTATGAGCACCATAAGCTATGTCACTTCAATATGAACACTGCCAAGCTGACACCATCAGCTCTGTCCCGCCAATTAGACACCATCAAGCAATGTCACTGCCATTTATGACACCATCAGCTAACCATGTCACTTAAACCTTAATTTAGCCAAAATAGTGTAACATACGGAATGACTACACGTGCGCTATCGATATGTCAGCTTACGTCGACGTCATAGTATGCGTTTCAAGGACATTGCTAAAATGTGTCACCACCAACCATGTCGTTACCAATGACACTACCAACTCTGTCACTGCCACATGTGTTCACTACCAACCATGTTCACTACTGTATTTGGCTATAAATGTCACTTCTAAATATGTCAAATCAGCAAAATAATGACTTTGTTCAGTTTTGACACTATATTACTATAGACTTGGTGTCCTATCTCCAAAGGAGGGAATTAGTTCAACAAAAAAACCAATGCCTCACAAAAAAGAACCCAGTAAAGTGACCTTTGATATTTTTGGGTTTCCTGACCTTGAATCATGGGTTTTAGACACCCAGAACTCTGATTCTACCTCTCTCAAAGGCGAATGTAGTAATATAATGCCATTTTTCTTGGCGGCCATTTGAAATTCAAGATGTCAGCCAAAATGAATGGTTCAGCAGGGTATCAATGTTTGTCATTGGAATATGTGGATGAGCCGACCATCAAAAAAGTGCTTTTGGTATCAATGGGGGGGGGGGGGGGGGGGCAAAAGAGGCACTGATACAGGGGTGCCTTACACTATGACGTACACAAAAATGGATGATGGCCATTCGGTAGGGGTAGCTTAAGAGAGTAGGGGCTCACAAGAGATTATTACAGGGTCAAAATGCAATAGTGGTCAATGTTGAAGTCCATACCATTTGGTTCGTATGATCACAAGGATTAAACAAAAAAATGTAGAGTTGTACTATCGCCGACGTACCCTATGAGAGTTATAAGCCGAAAAACCGTTATTATGTCAAAGGTTCAATTTAGCTTCTGACAGGGGTCAAGAACTAGAAAACGCTTCAATTTCAGTGGAATGGTCTAATATTATTGAAGTAATTACAAGTGTAAAAATAAGGTATAGTTTGGACCATGTACAATGTTCATAGTTACCAAGTTACACCCAAAATTAACCCCAGCCACTTGGGGGATAGGGGGGTGGTAGTACTAAGAGGTGATTGTCTTCAGCCCCCCTGTGCTTCTTGCACCTGTTCTTTTCGTAACTTGTTAATTTCCACATTGCAGGATGGTTCTCGAAACTATTCCTTATTGTAATTGTGAGCACTTTACAAACAATATGAGACCATTTCCACTAAAACTGAGCATTTTTTAGTATTTGACCCCATGTAATAAGCTAAATTTAACTTGACCTATAATACCGGTTAACGCGTTTTCAGATTAGACTCCATAGGGGTAAGTCGGATTAGTAACAAACATACATTTTTAATCCTTGTGATCATACGCACATTTTGGTATGTAATCACTTTTAATTTTGACCCCTGATAATCTCTTACGGAGCCCCATAGATCGCTTAAAGCTACCCCTACGAATGGCCATCATACATTTTTGTGTGGTCATCGTATGAGGTAGCCCTGGTAGAAATGCCTCTTTGCCCCCCCCCCCCCCCAGGTGATACCGGCCAACATGCCTGGCTCACCCTACTTAATATTTTGACAACTAAAAAGGTGTAGACACCAGAATTTTGCCTCTACGAATCCCGGGCAAAGATATAGATGCAAAAAGAGTTAATGGGGGACATTTTGAAATTCAAGATGGCTGCAAAAAATGAAATGGTCTAGATTGTATCAATGTCTCATTGAATTCCCTTGACCCTAACTTCTCTACTCATAAAAAATGGTGTCAAATATGGGGATTTCCTGCACCTCAACCATCTACACGGGCGTATTACACATAATTCAGGTGAACGTTCAATAGTGTAAAACAATGACAGCCGGCGGCCATCTTGGAATTCCAAATCCATTTACCATGTAACATGGACTTCTAATGATAAAAAATCGATGTCAGAAATGAATTCCCAAAAGTATCAGACTCTCTTGCGGCTGATTGTAAGCGTGGGTTATTCCAAGGATGGTCCTGGACTATAGGCAAGCTAAACCTTTCTAATTCAGATCTGGTGTAAAGCTGGTGGTTCGAGAACAGTTCTTTCTGTAATAGATAACTATGTCATGTATATTTTTAAATGTGGCGTTAATGACTAAAATGTGATTATATATTCCTCCGAAATCGCATGCTGGCACATGTGAGTTCATCTGAGTTATTGTTTCATCATGGTTCATGTTGATTCATCCAAGTTCACGCTTGTTCATCGTGGTATCCTAACCCATTCTTGAAGTATTTTGACACAAAAAGGCCAAAATTATCATGATTTTTTTTCCATTGTATAAGGACTTCAAATGAACCGTTTTAAATTTATTGAGCGTCATGTTAAGGAACTCGGCAGTGACCTAAATACATCAATTGGTTGCAGATGACGCGTACGAAGCGGCATAATTAATGACATACGGCAATTAATTAACCATATCATGATTTCGCACGTTTGTGGGTTGGTGGTGCAAGTGGGGTATTTCACTATTCGAGAGTTTTGTTTTAAAAATTTTCCCACATAACACACTAGAAATTTGTTGCAGGTGGTTTTGCATCTTCTAACGTGCTAATTCAACTAGGTCAGCATATAATTTTGTCTGCCTTTTGTGAGGACAGTCGAAATCATGCTATGGCCTTATAAGCAAAATAGCCTCGTCCCCCGAAAACCATTTTTCGGGAAGTGGTCAACATTTTGGTGTTGTGTCTGAGGAAAGTCACTAATTTTTCGGAATTTACCCGTGAAAATTTTAGGCTAAAATTTTTTTGGTTTGGATTTTTATGAGCAACGTGAACCTTTTTGGTCGACACAATAGTTAACTCTGGGGCTTATAAAATCCGTTTACTACATATCAAAACGGATTGAATATCGGGCGCGGAACTTTACAAAATGGGATTTTTTGGTCCAATTCATTCAATCAAGATCAAAAAGTAGATTGTGGGGTTTGACATAGTTGTACTTGTATTCGTAATATGCTAATAACGCCTAAGTAAAAAATATAACTTACCTTCAAATCAGACTTGGTGAACACGAGCATGCGAAATGTTCCGTTTAAAAAACCTGAATTCATTTATTTCAGCCTGATTTTGGTATTTTGTGGATTTCACGCGTTTTTTTCAGTTTTACCCGAAAGTTCATTCTCATGCCTTGGTAACACAGACTATTGGGAGAACGGGAAAAGAGGTGATCTAGGCCTTAAGACGTTCTAGGTGAACGGTATGTGGGTTCAAAAGTGGGTGTTAACAGTTTTTTTTAAAGCTTTGTATATACTTAGGTGTCCACATTTTAAAGTACCATACCATGCCAAAACAGGGGTAGTCGCCCCTTTAACTACAGATGTGATTGCTCGAGACATCCAGCAGGATCCATCTGGACATCCCCAAACCTAATGACAAACACTAGGGACATTTTGGCGCTTAAATGGTGAACAGCATCTCGGCGTCGGCGTTAGATAGATAGATTAAGTAATTCTATTCAACCAAACGAACATGACCAGCGGGGTGGGGTCAATTTGGGTGGAAATTAGAAATCCACTGTCCATTAAGGAGTAAAGCTGGTGGTAAAGCTGATGTTCTTCTGTAAACAATAAATATATAATGTATTATTTTGAAATTTGGTGTTAATTGACTAAATGTGATCAGATTGTTCCTCCGAAATCGCAGGCTGGCCCATGTAAGTTCATCTGAGTTCATTCTGGTTCATCATTGGTCATGTTGATTCATCCCAGTGCACGCTTGTCATCGTGGTATGCCAAACACATGTTGAAGTATTTTGGCACAAAAGGCAAAAATTATCATGAGTTTTTTTTTTCGTAATTGTATAAGGACTCATATGAACAGTTTTAAATTTATTGAGAGTCATGTTAAGGAACTCGGCAGTGACCTAAATACATCATTTGTGTTGCAGATGACGCGTACTCTAGCGGATAATAATGCCTCTATACGCCAATTAATTAACCATATCATGATTTCGCACGTTGTTGGGTGGTGGTGCAAGTGGGGTTATTTTCACTATTGTGGTTTGTTTTAAACTTTTCCCACATACAACTAGCAAGTGTGCAGGTGTTTTGCATCGTTCTAAAGGCTAATTCAAACTATTCAGCATATACTTTGTCTGCCACTTTGTGACGAACAGTCGAATCATGCCAGAGTGTTAACACAAAATTACTTCCAAAAGCACTCTTATGATAAGCCAGGGGGCCAGGCGCATGCGGGTTAAACCCCAGGGGATGTTGAGCACCAGGACGAAGTGTTTCAACGTAATTATAAAACTGAGGTCGAATATTTTCGAATATTCATATCATCATTAACCTCTTAAAAAAACCTAGCTTCCTCGCTAATGATATTTAATCATCTTAGAAAAACACCAACGTAAACCTTAGGAAGGTGAGATTCTCATGCAATTGATTGACCAAAACGATGATGGTACGGAGATCTATGATATGAAGGCTGTTTTGAAGGGAAAGCTAGAAGAGAAACTACTATTATGTCCAAGGGGGTGAATGGAACTGGGGCCATTGAACGGCCACCAATGAGTGATAAGCAGAGAGTTCAAATGGTCATGCCCACCACCATTGAAATGTTACATAAACTTGGGTGTCCTTTTTGTAAAAATTATTTAAGTGTATATATTGGCTAGATGGTTATGTGGATATAGTAAGTCTTGTTTGGTATTGTGATGTATATAAAAGCCTATGGTTGTGTACATTACACAGCAAAACAAAAGTGTTTAAAAAGTTTAAAGAATCAGAGTGTTGAAGAACCTGCTTTTTGGATTGCATGGATATTATATTTGCTTAAGCGACTGTGGTACTTGAAAACACCAGGGGCCGTATTCGCAAACGATGTTTAAAATAACGGTGGTTAGGCCTAAACTAGTGGTTACTAAACGCACTGTTAAAAAAAACCGCAGGTTAAATTATTTTAACAAGTCTTTAGCTACGCATTGTATTTCAACGCCGTAAATACCATCGACCGAACTGTGACTTATCATCGCCTATATCATTTAAGTGTAACGTGAACACTATTTATATGCCAAACAATGCCATTCCATGCAAAGCGGACAAGAATGGCTCAATCGGTAAGCGCTCGGCTCCAGTGTATGCTCATCCATGCGTATAGGCGGGCGTTCGAGCCCTGTGAGATTTAGCTATCTTGTAATTTCCCTGGACAGAATTAACCGCTTGTTGTCCCGATTTACCCAGATGCGATATTTGGGAAGCTGTCCCCGGCTGCGATGGTTCTCTCGATGTATGTTTATGCCTGATAAGGAAAGCGCTGATCCCGATCTGCTGCATCCCTTGAAAGGATGCTAAATGGTTTTATTGTATGGTTGGGCACAGTGATCAGCGCCATTTGTGAAAGCGCTTAGAGGCCAATACATCGGCGCTATATAAATATCTGCTATTATTATTATTCCCGTAAGTTGTAAATGCAACGCAGAGCCCACTATTTCAAGAATTGTCGCGTTATGCAAGGAGCTTTTTTGAATGATGGAGACAAAAGTCCCGGGCCTATTAAAACTGTTTTATGTCGTTTGTGCCGCACTTGGTATCATTCAATACTATAACAGATCAACACGAGCATGAAAATAGAAGCAAGGAAAATGGACGAGAAGAAAAGAACTGAGGACTCGGAAAAAGAAAAATAAGAAAATAAAGGAGTATCTGGTCTACCGACGAGTAATCACATAGAGCTGAAATATCAGGCATTTGATGAAAGGTGAATTAACACGAGTCTTAAACTACAACCCGACCAAGTCAATTTTACCAACGTTATGCATTTTAAGGATGTTGCGCTAAAATTAAACAACGTTTAAGTTAACCAGCTTGAGATTGCGTTATTTTATCGGGCGTTTACTTGGCGATTTAACCCATGATTAGCGTTAAACATCGTTTGAAGAATACGGGCCCATGTTTTTTAAAAGCGTTTATACTTACCCAAACTCCGTAACTTATTTAGATTAAAATTTTACAAGCGGATTTTGAGCAATGATCTTTTAAGTCTTCAGGTGCAAGTTGGGGTGACTTATACCCCTTTTTACTCCATTAATTCAATTTCCCCGTTACAGAAGAAACATAAGTCAATGGTATTCACGATATTATACCACGATGTATAAACTGGGTGCCACACATGGCTTAGATATTTCAGAAACCGGGAACATATGATAATTATTGGAGTCCTTAATAAAATGTTTGCATGTTCAATGATAGCCGTTTAGACTAGCTTTTGTTTGTCTGACTTAACCCTTGGAATTTAGCATGACAAATACACTTTAAAATAGTGTTCGTGATCCACACAGAGCCTAATTTTTGAGATGTAGCGGGTTCATTTGGAAGCCATAATCAAAACCTCTGAATTACAATTAAAACGTCTACGGAAACGAGATAGTAACTCGTTCAAATGAGATAGTATCTCGTTCAAACGATATAAAAAAATGTCCCATGACCCCTATACGGGCTCCGGAACGTACATAATAACCTATTCAGAAATAAATGACCAGATTTGAAAGAGTTAAAGTCAACTCACTTTGTCTAGAAGATAAAATGTCTATCTTTCAAATAAATCTAACAAAGTTGATTAACTAGGATTCAGACAGACACCTGCACTATCCCTTGGGAAATGTGGCGACAGATGGCAGAAGTTTCAAACCTTGCGGTGACTTTTTGTAACGCTTCTTTCATGACGTTGAACACGCCTATACAAGGCTAGACCTAGTTTGATTTGTTTTATTCCATCTTGTCTGTTATTTACTTAATGTCAAAAATGCACGTAAAGATAATTCCATTGATTTTTTAACACTTGACTACTTTGTATGTCCGCGTCATTGTTTCTCTCAAATTTGATATTATCATTTTGATACCATTTTACGTTGCAATTCCTGTTAACACTTAGATATCTGGTCCATCTTGTTTCTTGTGTGGTGTAATTAATAACTTTCATCTTCATTTCCTTTAGGGGGTTTCTTTTCTTTTGCTATATTTATATAAGGAAATAGAGAAGTATTCCCCGGCGCCAGAGGAGATAACGAGGAGGTTGTATCTCTTCTCCCGAATGTTTGCTGCTCCGTAAGATTAGGACCGATTCCTTATGTACTTCGGAGGATTTTCTGATATCGTTTCATGGCTGCATTTATTTTTCTTTTAAGCCTGATTAAAAGGTTTTAATACGTCTTTTCAAAACAGCTGCATATTGCTGGATTTTAAGATTTTGTAAAAAGAAATTAATTAAATGTATTCGGTATTTGGTGTGTTTGTGTTGGGCTTGTTTCGTAGTATTATTAAGTATTTGTGGATGCTTGTGTGTCAGGGTGTGTCATCTGAGCGGTAGTCAATTTGGTATCATTCAAATAAACTTTGAGTTAGGATTAAAGTCAAGGTTAGAGATCAAGGATGCCTACAATTGTTACAAAAATGCACAAATCTGATTTTTAATGTTTGTTATAATCTTTCTGATTAGCAAATTACTGATAGTGCTAAGTGCTCCAAATCAAAAGTGAACTTCGTCAATCCATAGCTTCATCCCTCGACTAATCTAAAAACAATGGAGATTTTATATTATCTGGTTTAGGTAATGTATTATGTACCTAATCTTACGTGTCGCCTATTCAAGAAATTACTATGTACCAAAAGGGCAACTGTAATACAGACATTTTCTCATAACACGAAATCTCACCATTAGAATCATCAACTGAAACTTGGGGAATAACGTTCTTTTTTAAATACTTCTTGAACCACAATCAGAAAATGAGGGTTTCGGTCGATGTTCAATCTTGTGAAACCACACAGAGGTCTGCTATTCACTTGACTCAAATTAAATAGTTAAACTATCACCAGGGCGATATGGAAAGCAAAGAGGGTGAAAGGGGTAGACAGAGGATGAGTTACACACAGACAACGAGGGGGAGATAGACACAAAGAAAGAGAAAGAAAAAGAATCTGAAGTAGAGAGAGAGAGAGAGAGACATGCGAGAGACAGAGGGAGGAAGGGAGAAAAAGAAGGGCGTTGAGAGATACGGATAGATCAATATAAAGAGGGAACGATAAGAATAGAAAATGAATAAGACCATCTTTCATCTAACATACATAATAGCTAGCACGTTGATTCTTAAGTGCAGTCAATGCACTTGCAAAAAATACATCAAAAGCCGAAATATATATATCCTGGTCAGTTCAAAGCAACAGTCGTGTTTTGACTAGGATATTGGACAATTCCACCATAAAACCTAGCGTTTTGGAATCACACTTATGATTCAAATCACCACTTAATAGCATCCCGACCTGGGGGCAGCCAATAATTTTGATTTAAACATTTATTGAATCTTAACTTGATGTCACGATATCTTAAGGCGTTTCAGACTTGGAACTATGACTATCACTGGCCCGAATCAACCACTCTCAAACCGTAACACCCGAGCCTTAAGGCTCTTCCTTTTACCAGTCCTACGAACGCACGCAACTGCTCAAGTAAGTCTTTACTTTTGTACCCATTATTCCATATCATCACATCTGACCGATAAGACCAGGCAATAGAAAGTATAAAATCAAATACGATAATGTATTTCTAAACTCTTATCAAGACAGACATCCAAACACCCTACAGTTCAATCCCCTCAGTGTACGTATTCTCAACTAGATATTGCTTTGTAACTTTGTTGAGTATTGTTATAGATGTAGATGAAGAAAACGTTCCATTTGATTTAGCTACGTAACTGAGATTTTCTTTAAAAAATGACAAAACTATTATTTCACCAATTTATGTTCAGCAACATTGGCATTCATTTGTACTTTCGTTAAATAAGTGATAAATAGTTAAGTACAGTATAGGTACAGGTCCCCATCTACCTTTATTTAAGGTCTTTGATATAATCTTAATTGCTATTTTGCTTTGTCATGAGAGGTGAAACGCCCGAACAACACTCATCCGCCGAGTGTCCGTCAAAAGGCACTCTGTTGTTGGTCCGCGCTCCGCTCACCCATAGATCCCAAATGTCATATCATTGTCACCGAAAGTCCTCAGTTTGCTCTCTGTTCTCACTTCTTTGTCACTGAAGGACCCCCTATTTTGACGC
>JAMKCH010016954.1:0-30774 GCA_023653785.1 Ophioderma brevispina
GGCGCCAAACGCTTTCCAGGATGAAAAGCGACCAATACTTTTTCTGATACCTGGACGTTATTATTAGCCCATAGACATCAAAAGCATCAAATGATATGACCCCTATTATAGCAAAATCTCAATGGCGACTGAGGTTGGGAAACGGCTTAATAACGATTCCAACTACCCCCCCCCCCCCCAGCATGGCGAGGGGTGTACAAAGCACCTTGGATATATAGGTTATTATCATACTATCTTGAACTCCTCAGGTATTTGAAACCTAGTTTTGCCCACCTAATTTGACTTCCATGTTGCTCAGCCAAAATATAGATCAAAATCCTTTGGACAATGGCGGCCATTTGGAAACAAGATGACGGCCAACACTTTTCAGAAAAAAATCGACCAATACTTTCTGATACTTGGATGTCTACTCTATCCAATGATACCAAAAAAGCATCCTTAGCAAAAAAAAATGCAATAACATACAATCCGACACTATATAGCACGCAAACTGGAAGAGTATCCCCGTATGGGTTGTAATAATCGTATAGCATACACGCACCTGAAAGAAGGTCCTATTCACATGCGTGTTGGAACATAGTATCCAACCTGTATCACCTAAAATAACAACAATAATCCATGAATAAGTAATGTATAGGGTCATGAAGTAATATATAATGATATGCAAGCGAGAAGCAAATACAGAGCATTTTCTCACATACAATTACATATCCCGTGTGCAGCAGATATAGTCCGGCGGAGCCACAGGTCCCGGGGCTCCATAGACATAACGGAATAAATCGGAAACTAATGTTTCATAAAGAGTCAACTGCATCGATTTTGACCCTAATTGTTCACCATTGTTGCCGGACTATATGAGTACGCCGGACTATAATTTGGAGGAAACTCAAGCTCGACGACTATAAAATGGATGCATGGGAGCAATCCAAATACGCTGACATAATGTATTGGTTGTCTAAAATTTGATTCACCATATGCTGACTGGATACACATCTGAAAGAGCCTTTTGGATTGTTTCACGTGGTATTCTCTTGCATCCGCACATTTGAGCATCTTATCACGGAAGACTTCGTAACGAAACCTTAATGACCTTCAGCCGCCTGTTTGAACCACCTGGTATCAGACATTCATATTTTTTTCTACGAAAGAGCATAAACAAAACACAATGAAAAAACAACCGAAAATCGTTTAAATCGATTTGCGGAGTGGTACTTTCATTTATGAGAAGACAGAAAAAGGAAATAATTCAGTCGTGTGTTTAACACAACATAGTGCATATAGTAAAATGCTTCCAAAAATGTACTAACAGTACAAGATTTCCTAGACTCTTGCTCTACAACACATATACTCCAGTGGCACCAGTGGGTAAGCTAGTGGATGGTGGCGCAGGGGGGGTTGTGGTGGTGGTAACATTGTTAAAGCAGGCGCCCCGCCGCGTTGCGCAACCAGGGGTTGGTCAGTGGCCACTTCTAAAAGCCACTATCAGTCATTTTTTTTCCAAATTCAAAATTGCCATGTCAACACCTAATTCAACACCTAATATTAAGTTTCTTGTGAAAAAAACCACTTAGGCATTTTAAAGCGGGTCTTGAAGATGTCTTGTCGACTTTGGGCCTTACAAAAGTCAGATCCCGACTTTATAGTAAAAAAGCATAAAAAAATCATAAATTCATGGCAAATAGGGATGTTAGGCTTAGCAATATAGCAACTTACAGGGGTCTTGATTACAACAATTTCAAATAACAACCAGAGCCAAAAAAATGGACTTTGATGAATAAAATCGTGATAGGGCTTTAAGGTCTCCGGAGAGGTCCATGGTGTTTTCCTCTTGCCATTCTGCGCCGATTGAGGCGGGGCCTGAGGTGGCGCACGGGGGACGTGGACCCCCCCCTGAAATGCCACAAAATTCATTAATTTAGAGACCATCTTTATGTCAGGACGTGTCTAAAATAATTTGAGACACACTTTTGCCATTCATATTATAATTTTTGCTACCCGGGTTTGCATTTTACTGGATATATTTTTATCCCATGGTTTTCTCCTGGTAAACAGAGTTGGAATCATTGAACGAAAGAAAACTATTTAACCTGAATTCGCGTGTTGTGGTGTTATAGTTTTAGTCGTTCATTCACGCTTGACATTCAAACGAGGCAAAAGTAGTACTCGAATACAGGGCAGAGTTTTGGCTTTGCAGAAAAACTGGACCGCTTCCACGTGGAGTAATCAGACTTTCTGATTATATAATTACGAATGAAACGTACGAATCGATTCGATAAATAAGAACGTTTATTGAAGTGGATTTTTATGCCCCGCACCAGGGGCAAATGGAAGTAGTTGGGACTTAGCTATTGCCAGACATTAGAGAGTCCGAAAATGGAGAGTTATACGGCCATCTAATTATTTTCGTGTACATAGTTATATCGTTATATGGCAAATTTGCTTATTTGTTCACGACTAAGGCTTCACATGTAGAAAGATAACAAGGTGACCTGCTTGCAAAAACATAGTCAGGTGTTGTAAAATTATACCCTTATGGTTATCAAGCACGTTGACGACTACATGTTACAGGGTGTCCTAAAAAAGTGGTGCAAGCAGATAAACTCCGATTTCCCAAAAACTGCTGAAGCTGTGAATTTCATTTCATTGAGGATATTAATTATACTCTTTTGTATAAACTGTTGCAAATCCCATGACCAATCCGCCCATGCAAGCCAGGAGAAATAAACGATTATTAAGACCCTTGTTTTTCATCATTCCAATGGAATTTAATACACAGTAGTGATTTCGGTACATCAGATAGATTTGTGGTTCAATCGCGTGCCACTGACTAAATATAACTAAGAAACTGAAGGGGATATGCACTAAATTATGCGTGCTTGTACATGTATTGAACAAATATCTAACATGATATTAATAATAATAACTTTTAAGCTAACAATACTCCTTATAAAGGGTTTACCTGTTGAAATATTAATGTCGGGGTAGTACAGTGAACAATTTAAGAAAGCAATGGATTGTTGTTGCTGAATGAAATTTAGATTAAAGTCAATTTTTCATTAACAATTAGAGAAATTAATCAATTAATGACAGGTGTGATCCTCCTTAGTTAGTCAAAGGAATGAATGGCACGTTCCTCCATTGTGGTATTGATTAAAACCTTCCAAAGAAGAGAAACTTCCAAGAAAATCGAATCTGTTGTGTCATTACACGTTTCGGTCGGGAAAAGCTGCCAGGCAAACAGGTTACTGCGGAACAAAGGACGTCCATGTCACTAAAGCGATTTTACTTTCTTTTCTTATAAAAAGAATGTGGACTACATGAATTGACATTTAAACACATGTGGCCACTAGTTACAATTTTAAATATTTTAATTATCAACAAAAACACTGCCAAGGTAAAGATAACAAAATAGACCTATGGCAAAGTTTTTGATTTGAGACTGACATAATTGTTTAGAATGGGACCGACTGTAGGCTCACTCATTGCACGTTTATATCCTGTGCTTGTATCCTTAGTTAATACAAAAATGCACGTTTTACATTATGTAGCCATTAATTAACAGAGTAATCCATGTGTTGGAAAATCGCTCACCCGACAGCAGACGACAAATGATGTTAACTGTGTTAAATCCCATTGGATGGGTGTGTTGTGAAAAAACAGATGGCCTTTAATAATAGTCATAATCTCTGGTTTGCGTGGGCGGATAGTCATGGGATTGTACAAATGATACAATAGGTTATTATTAATATTAACCATGAGAATGAAAATTCCAACTTCAGAAGTTTAGAAATTGGGGTTTATCTTCTTGCACCACTTTTTGGGTCACCCTGTATGTACGGTTTATTATTATCTAGACACTTCATAGCTCAATATTTGTTTATATGGATGGACCTCTTTCTGACACATTATTAAAGAATTTAATCAGTTGACCAAGATAAGAGGCTGACCGTGGGGTACCATAGCGCGCACCCGCACGACCACACACCAGACACACACATACACACGGAGGTATACTAGTGTTTCTTTTTAATTGTGTGACTCTTCACAAACACTGGTTTATGTGGCTTTTTTTTAAGTAACAAACTCATTTGGTGGCATTACAAACAACTTATCGTGTTATGCTGATGTGCTTTTGTTAAAACTACTAACATTGCCATTCTACACCCCCTCTACCCCCCTCTAAACCATGTTAGAAAAACCGGTCCTCGATGACTAGAACACAAGAAAAAAATGACACACAAGATGCGTTTTACAAAACAAAGGCACACAAGTATACCTCTGTAAAGACACACACACCACACACACACATACACCCCCCCCACACAAACACAAATACCAACGTGGGGGGATCATTAAATGAAGACAATGCGGCCAAATTATTCGTGAGTGTTTTTAGTAATGATAGGCTGATTTGGCATCTATTTGGAATATGAAGATTGGAGTGAGTTGCAGTTATTCAGGCCAATATTTATGAGGACGTCTTATAGCCTTATTCCGCACAATGACCATAATTTGTTTATTAATATTCAATGTTTTCATCATCACTTGAGTTACAATTATTGCTCATCAACCAAGACACAGTTCAGGGGTTGACTTGTACATACATTGAACATGAACTGACCTTGGGAAATCTGGGTATCATATATCATACCCAAAAACCAGTGGGTATATTTTCTAAATGCATTGGTGAATGAAAGTTACTTGACTGTGCCAAGGGAATGAGATTTTCTAGCTCATAGTGTGATACATCCCGCATAAATTAGACTATGTTGGTTCATACTCAATCATCATCGCAGACGTCTGCCGACGCTATCCTTTCGAACACGTTTTACTCCGTATGTTTCAGCCTCTGGCGTGCAAAGCATTTCGAGGCTAGCGTTCGGCAGCGTCTGGCCAATAAAGTAGGAAACTCACCTAAAATGTATTTGATGAAATAACAGCAAGAGTACGATAGTAGCCTTATTATTAAGAGCACAATTAGGATATTTGGCTATACCTAGGATTCCAGTCATCTCCCTTTGCAGGTTTTAATGAAAATGTGATTGATCTTCTATGCCACCTCGTTCCATTCTATTGCTGATACATTTTCAACCACGATTAATTTTTTTTCTTTGAGCGTGAGGCAATCTAACAACACTATTATGAATGATGGTATCGTTAGTTGTGCTAGTCATATATTATGCTCTGCCAGACACTACAACCTCTTTTTTCCTTGATAGTGTTATGTGTTGGGTATGTGTTTAGTCTATCGGCACCTGTCATAATCAATAATCTCGAAACATTCTATAGAGGTAAATCCGACATGATTTCAAAATATGCATAGCAATTGTGTGAAGTAATTATGCCTGCATGCTTTTCAAGAAGCAATTCTAAACACACAATGGATGTCACTAGCTCTGGGCTGACAGGCAAGCCAGGCAGGCAAATCAACCTAAAATGATGAACAATAACATCAGTTTACTCTACACCTGAATGCTCTGATGTTCGCACTTTCTGGTTTGGGTCCAATCCACCTGTATCTACTATGAACCTGCTTATTTTTCAACTCTTTAATCGTTTAAGGAGTGGAAATCTGTCCTATTCAAAGCAATAAATAAGTCAAACATCCATGAATGCGCCTATCAGCAAAAATACATAATACCTATCTTATAGTAGGACTCAAATTTCCAAAGTTCTATTAGTTTGGCCGCCTTTAGTAATTGTTTTTTTTTTAAAAGAGTTTTATTTTTTTCTTTTTAACAATTTTTACAATTTTCAGGCCCCCTTCATGGTCGCCAAAATGTCAGAGCCAAAGCTCATTTCACCTTAGTTTCAACGATTGTAACTACAACACATTCACATAATCTGTTACAAAAACTGGTCATCAATGTAATACATTGCACAACAAAAATGTGTGACTTCCATGACCTTGTCGGTTTTATTGGATTGTGATCTTTGTAAAGTTCAATTATAAATTTTTGCTTTCGCTATATAAATGGGTCTAAATTTCGAGTCAGATTTTAAAATAAAAAAAATGGAATATTTTCCAAAAGAAGATGTCAAAAAGTGTGACATTGTCCCAATTTTGTCGTTAAATACCATTTTAGCTTTGAAAAATGAATATAAAATACCTAAATGACGTCCTGATACATAATATTCAGAAACATGAAAAGTATGAAAAAAGAATAAAATTCCTATTGCTTCCACCAACGCCGTCAAACCTTTAAATGGTTACTACTGAGTGGAACCTGTCTTTGCTATCTAGTTTTTGTGTGTAACCTTTTCCATTTGACTTCGGGATTACGGGATGAGAGAAAGGGATAAACTAGTAGTCATCTTCCACACTCAAATGGCCCATTTTATGTCTAAAATTGCAGTGTTAGGGTCATATAAACACCTTATATTATTTTTCTTTTTAAAACATACACTTAAGCGATCTCGAAGATGTCATTACTACCGGTGTTTTCTTATAGAAAGGTTAAGAATCCCGACTTATTATAAACAAAAGGGTTGGTACTTTTGTGACCCACTTGTTCTGCTTTTCTGCTACAGTCGAAATTCTGCAGCCTTTACCGATTAAAGTGTACATGTAATACTGTACTTTATATTCCGTAAGGCTGCTGAATTTCGACTGGGAGCAGACAAGTAGTGGTCATAAAATGTACCAACCCGTAAAAAAGCATAAAAAATCGTCATTTCTTAATACGGCGTTTTAAACTTAGCCATTTCACTTTCAAGATCTTTACTACAATCATGTTCCAATCACAGTACAAAAAAATTGACTTATAAAAATAATGAAGATGAGTCCTAAAGAAGCGAAGGAGGGTGTTTTGAGGTGAAATACAGTGTAAAAAAGGGGAAAATGAGTGTACTGACATGATTGACAGGTCATGAGTAGATTGAAAAAAACAAGAGAGAAAATATCGAGATTTTTATCTTACAATACAAAAATGCTTTAGAGTACACAATTACTGTGATTTTTTTGCCTCTAATTGATCAGTTTAAGGTCAAATCTATTTGTGTGTCAAATATAGGTAGACAAGCTAGCATTGAGATAATATAGTGGCCAATCAACAAAACTGAAAACGAAACAATTCAGGGATGGAATGTTATGGTTCAAGACCACCCTTGTAAGTTTTAAGGTCATCCCACGTGTACAGTAGTCAGCAGTACAATACACACGTTTAAAGAGTAGAGGAATCCCTTAGAATCCCTTTATTACAGGACTAGGTAAGACCATTTTGGATAAATCTGGCTAAGATATAGAGCCAAACAGACACGGTTTTCTGATGGGTCACCACTTAGACAATGGCGGCAATGATAACTAATTTGGACCTCGCCATGGCTTGAAATGAAATGTAATTCACAAAACCTTTAATAACAGAAAATATGTAAAAATGGTATAACATCAATATAGTTTAAATTCCTGCAAACCGTTGCATTTGGAGGGGCACTCCAATCTAAGGAATTGTTTTCTGCTGGGGGGGGGGGGGGGGGGTGTAGTTGCGCTATCAATTGAACTGAGAGATGAGGCCACTATGACCCACCTGTTGTTTCAAGACATAGCGGATCTCTATGGCGCAATTTCAATAGCTTTCATCACCAGTCATTAGCAAATCCCCCCCCTCTGTTTCGTATGCATTATTATGGTACCCAGACATGCCTGGTCCTCTGGTTGTTAACATGTGCTCATCCAAGTTTACTGAACAGAGCCCTTGTTAGATTAGCATGCCTTTCCTATAGTGTCTATGTTGTTATACTGTAGAACCAGTATTGAGCATTATTTAGTAGGGTCATAAACAATAATCCTGTTCTCGAAGGTTGGAAGGAAGTTGAAGATGATTTTCCCAAAGATTGAGGGTGCTGAAACATATTTGTTGTGTAAACCTCTGGGAATTTGATGAACAGTGTAAAGTAAGTTCAATTGTGTTTAAATGTACATGGATT
Organism: Ophioderma brevispina; assembly: GCA_023653785.1. Lineage (NCBI taxonomy): Eukaryota > Metazoa > Echinodermata > Ophiuroidea > Amphilepidida > Ophiodermatidae > Ophioderma > Ophioderma brevispina. The sequence continues at coordinate 7,927 of JAMKCH010016954.1, forward strand.
ACAAAACAGTTAGTTTTTCTAGGTTATGGCCTTTGCTTGCACATCTATCAGCCGTGATAAGTGTCAAAGTCATCTCTAAGGTAAAAAAAATGTCCAATTCCTCAGATTTTTGTTGAAACTGGTATCAAAATTTTTCGTCTTGCCTTATTTGCCTACTCGAAATGATGTATTTCCTGTGCCAAATGTTTGCATGTGAATATTTCTAAATAAAGTAGTTCACTAGACACATTTTTCTCAACAGTTTGGAAATTTCACCCCAGGAATGCTAGTGAAAAAAAGGGAAACAAAACGTACTTTAGATTACACTGTACTTGAAATTACTGGGAAAAGTACTCTCCGTTTCGAAATGCTCTGGGGTAATAAGGTACAATTTTCGAGCGCATTCTACTAGAAATTTGCCATGTAATTGATTATAAACTGAAGACTTGACATTGGGCAGATAGGAATATGAAATATGCTGTGGCAGCAAATGAAAATAAAACAAAAGTCATGGTTATGATGCATACCTGTAGAATTCTAACGGACATTCTGGGAAAGGTAAACTGGTAATCGATTCATTGAATGTAAGCTTTGTGAAATGTTTAATGTCGCCTTCTCCAAGGAGCGCTATCACTTGGTAATAAGGAAAATGTTTTTTTAAAATCTGGCTCCAATAGTTTGTTAAATACGTTATAAAATATGTCTTGTACGTGCAATCGTTTTAAAGAAAGTTGTAAGTAAAATAGACACACGTGAAGTGATAATTAAAACGTTTCTAACTGACATTTTTGGGTTTTTGTGAGATAATCCTATATTGAAATTAACATTTGCTAAGCTTTGAAATGATTATGATTTGTTCAGGTTTTTTCCTAATGTAGATCTGTTTGAAGGCCCCACTTCCTTTGATTTATTTTTTGGGGGGGGGGGGGTTAAAAAAACGTCCCTATCTCAAAATGACCAATCTCTTTAGAGCCTAGTACCATTGGGAGTCATTTCATGAAACTGAGACTCAAAGTGTGGCATTTGAATGAAATTTTCAGACTTGTATCAACGAGTGGCCCTATTTGATACATATTATTCATAACGTACTTTCACTCATCACTTTTTTGTCAGAAATTTGAGGAGCTTCACAATACTCGACAACATTGTTTTTGTCTGGAAAATTGACCAGTTCATTTCACGATGTAATGGGGGACATCATGCATGGGACCCACCACACCTATGAGAAGAGGTCCTCCTTTCAAAAATATAACCTTTTGAGATAAATCAAGCTTTAATTTAAGTCATGCACACACTACCAATCTGGCCAACATTCATTCAGGCAGATTGTACCAAAAATTGTATAATAAGAGAAATGTGTCACGATGTACAAATGTCCCAACACCGGGGTAACCATGTTACATTGTTACAGCAGGTGAATACCTTAATACCTTAAACATTTGAAGCAAAATTTTAAGTTTTGAGAACTTAATTTGACCAAATTTTCATTATTTCAGTCAAATTTAGCCTATCATTTATACATATTGTACAATTGAGTACCTAAGAGGGTGACGATTTAACAGGGGACAACGAAGTCCAACTTCGTGAAATGACCCATTATCAGTCACGACAGACATAGTATAAGGAATGGTTATTGATATAACTGTTAGATTAATTGATGATTAACTATTTTTACAATGAAGAGAAAACAGCTGTACTTGTACTGTGATTTCGAAAATACTTTTGACGCAGTAAAATGGAAGTTTGTTTATGAGACTCAAGAGGTTTAATTTTGGCTTCGTCCTTTATCAACTGGATAAAAGTTATGTATTCGAATATAGAAAGTTTAATTTTAATATGGGTCGTATATTTTTTTTTTTTCGAGTTGAATAGAGGTTCAAATCAAGGAGTGCTTCAGCACTTTTGTTTTATTAATTGTTGTGGACAATGTTAGCACTTCAATTAGGCAAAAAAGATATCAAGGTTATCAATATAAGTGAGAGGATAACAATTTTCAAATAACTCAATATGCTGATGATACAAACATGTCCTGTTCAAACACGAATTTTTTATTGATATTTGATATTTAGATTCATTTGGTAATGTTTGGGATCAAAACAAAATGCTAACTTATGGATTGACTGTTGGTAATTTTGACAATTAGCATCCGTTTATCGATTGGTCAATAGTAGGAAATGAATATGCTGTGAAGCAAATGAAAATAAACAAAAGTCATGGTTATGATGCATACCTGTGATAATCTGGGAAACTGGACAGTCTGGGAAGTACTGTTAATCGTTCATTGAATGTAAGCTTTGTGAAAGGTTTAATGTCGCCTTCCTCAAGGAGAGCTATCATATGCTAATAGGAAATGTTTTTTTAAAATCTGGCGTCCAATTAGTTTGTTACATTACTGATTATAAAAAATATTGGTCTTGTAAGTGCAAATCGTTACGAATGTTGTTAATTAAAATTAATAGTCAACATCGTGAAAGTGAGATTAAAACGTTCTAACGACATTTTGGTTTTTGTGAGATAATACTATATTTGAATTAACATTTGCAAGCTTTGAAATGATAGATGATTTGTTTCAGGTTTTCCTAATGTATAATCTGTTTGAAGGCCCCATTCCTTGTTTTTTAGTTTTGGGGGGGGGGGGGGGGTTAAAACGCCCGATCTCAAATGACCAAAATATCGTTATAGAGCCTAGTAATTGGGGCTCATTTCATCATCACGAAACGGTACTCAAAGTGGGGCATTTGAGGAAATTTTCAACTTGTATCAAGAGTGGCCCTATTTGAAACATATTATTCATACTTTTCACTATAACTTTTTGTCAGAATTTGAGGAGCTTCACAATAATAAGACATTTTTTGTCTGGAAAATTTGACAAGTTCATGTCACGATTAATGGGACGTCATGGGGACACCACACCTATTAAAGGGGGGCCTCCTTCACAATATACCTTGTGATTAATCAGCTTTAATTTAGTCTGCCCACAATACAAATCTGCATACACATTCCTAAGGAAGAGTGTACCCAAATGTAATAAATAAGAAAATGTGTCACGATGTTACAAATGTCACACCTGGGGATACCATGTTACATGGTGACAGCAGGTGAATACCTTATCTATAACATTTGAAGCAAAATTTTAAGTTTTGGAGAACTTATTTTGACCCAAATTTCAATTATTTAAGTCAAATTTAGCTTCATTTATACTATTTACCAATTTAGACCTAGAGTTGACGATGTAACAGGGGACACCGAGGTCCAACATCGTGAAATGACCCCCAATTCTCAGCGCACGACCGACCAATAGTATAAGAATGTTTATTTTATAATGTTAGATTAATTGATGATTAACTCTTGTTTCAAGGAAGAGAAACCAGCTTGCACTGGTACTGTAGATTTCGAAAGCTTTGACGCAGAAAAGGAAGTTGTTTATGAGACTCAAGAGTTTAAATTTGCTTCGTCGTCCTTTATCAACTGGATAAAAGTTATGTATTCGAATATAAACGTTTAAATTTAAATATGGGTCTAAATAGTTTTTTTTTCGAGTTGAATAGAGGTTAAAATCAAGGAGTGCCTCAGCACTTTGTTGTATTATTGTTGTGGAATGTTTAGCACTTCAGATTAGGCAAATAAAGATATCAAGTTAAATCAATAAAGTTAAGAGATAACAATTTTGCAAATAACTCAAATAATGCTGATGATCCAAACAATGTCCTGTTTTCAACAACGAAGTTTTAGATAATATGCTTGATCTTTAGATTCTTTTGGTTATGTTTGAGGATCCAAAAAACAAAAGAGATAACTTATGGATGGACTGTTGGGAATTTTGACAATTAAAGGATTCCGTTTACGCTTGGTCAGATGAACCTATAAAAACTTAGTTTACATGTGGTCATAATATGGACACATGCATGAATGTGTTGGCAGGAAAGAAATATTGTTAAAGTACTGAATACATGGACAAATTAGAAGTTAAACACTTATATGTTACACAACTATTATTGATCACTCGGATTGTCGAATTAACTATGACTTGACTACCAGTTCCGTTCAATGTTTGTAACGATTAAATCAATGTGAAATCAATGTTATTCAAATTCTTACGGAATAAAGGTTCAAAAAACGCCGAACTAAAAACTATGATACAAATGTATATGGGTGGAATCAAAATGTGTGATTTAGAGTCTCTGTATAAGTTGAATGTATGTTGGTAAACGTGTTCTTATCTGAATAAAGGTTGGTTGATGGGAATGTCTTTTCACGATCTCTACACTTACATTTTTTTATTTTGCAAATGTAATCTTACTTGAAGGCAAATGAAAAAATCTCAATTCTCAATGGTGCTCTGCAATAAATTATGACTATAACACGCTTGAATTGATATCAACAGCTCAGCAAAGTTTTGGATAGATTGCCAGTCATTCATCAGATTAACTGATTTTCCTTTTCCTAAAATATCCATAAAACGTATAGTAATTTGGAAACAAACCCAAAAAAAAACCAAACCCAGAACAAGCCACACATGTAATAAACAGCATGATGTCATTTTGCAACTTTTTCCCTTTACAATCAGATGAGAAAGTAGGAAAACAGCAGTAAATTTATTCAAATATTTTCTAAGTGTTATAAAGTAATTTTGCAAACAAGTAACCCTTGGTAAAATTCACAGATGCAATAGAAAGAAATGAACCACGTGACGTGACGTGTACAGATATAAAAGATTCTTATCATGGGCGGGGTTGTGGTAAAGCAAACACGCATAGCATTGGTTGTTTGCCTTCTTATATTATACGATATTAGATATTGCGTCGCGCGCACGTGGGTTTCCCGGCGCGCGTGTCTAAGGTACGCGGGCACTCAGGTAGTACGGGTTGGTTTCATTTTTTACAGCGGGGAATATTGTTGTTTTTTACAGTAATATTTGGAAATAAACTATTTTCTGTGATTAAAACAACCAAACTAATAAGAATGAGAATAAAAGTAGGAGTTGTTGTTTTGCCCACAATATCTTGTCATATGGATGGGCAAAATCCAATATTTTTTATCGTAGTCTGCGCCGACATCCACATCAAAATAGTGGATGCCCCAGCCATATGACACGATATGAGATAGCAAAACACAAATCTATCTTTTTTCTCTAAAAGGAAAACACGCTTTTCTGTAGCTGATATAAAACGCAATGTGAAAGTGTGTCTGAATGCTGCACGCAACCAATGTAAATGTAACGGCATAGATGTATGAAGAACAAAGGAATTATGAATGCATGAACAACAATTATTTAAGGGCCATGAAAATGAATGACATATTTGACCATCAAGACTATCGGGTAGTATTGTCCACTATGGTCTGACCGAAAATTGAGTATGGACCCCAATTTTTTTGCTGAAAATGATATATTGGTGTGAAATAAGAATCTGCCGGGTGACACCTGTGCATCCTTGAGCATTTGAGAAATCCAAGATGGCGTCCCATAATGTACTTATCTATTCAACCCTAGTATTATCAAACGAATGGAGTTACTAAATCTACTATATACACAATAACCAAGTGCCAGGGCATCTGTACCATTGAGTCCAGCGCCAAATTCAAAGGAAGCCTATCTAAAATTGTAAATATCCCTAATAACAGCAAATACCTGCGATAAAATAAACATGGAGTACTTAGATTATGTTGTGTAGACACAATACATGTATTTCTGATTACTTGTAAAGTTGTATCGTGCCGTCATCATAGGGCAAAGCCCAAAAACTTGGATATCTTCTTCAAAATTACTTGACACAAATTTCTAATGTTACCTTCAAGTAAAATTATTGTGTCAATGAAACAATTAGAAATGTACTATGATCATAACCAGTGATACCAGGTAATCCCCGTAGATAAAAATGGGTCAAAAAAAAATTAAAATTAGTGCAATATATGTGAAAAATTTAATTCCTAATGTATTTTTGACACGTTGCACCATACTTTGTTTTATTTCGAGTTTGGCGCATTTAAACAATTGAAATGTATGTTGTACATTGGTAGATCAAATGACATTTCTATGTCTTTACACATTGCGTTTCGATTTGAAGGCTGTATACTTATATAATTTGTGTCACGTATTTTTGAAGATGTTCACGTTTTTGCTGCCCCTATGATTGATGTCTTCTTACAAATAATTTTTAAAAGTATCAGCAAAACATTATCGTGTCTAACACGTAAACCTAAGTACTTCCTTCTCGTCTATTTTGTGTTTTTTTAAACGCAGGTATTCGCTGTTATAGGGCAATATTTGTAAAATTATTGGATCTGGCGTTCCATTTTTGAATTTGAAGTATGACTTTTATTACAATGCCATACGCTTTGTTCGTTGGATCCTATAGTATATATAGTACTCCATAGTTTGATAATATAGGGTGTTGATAGATAATTATCATTTCTGGCGACGCCATCTTGCATTTCTCAAATTGCGCACGGTGCCAAGGTTGCACCCGGGGCTATCATCAATGCCTTGTGGAAATACCAGCGAGTTGTGAAGCCCGCAACGTGTTGTGAAATATTCGCCATGCGTTATTGGTTTATTTGTTGACATACGTCACAGAAGTCATCAATTCATTTGCCGCACGCGTTGAGAAATTTTCCACACAACACGTGTGCCTTTCTCACGCACGCGTTGCCTGGCAATTGTTCTGACCGTACTGCTTGCGATACACAAAAATAACAGATCTGACTGATTTTTTGTTGTTGGAAGCTTATCATACACGTGCAGATGAATAAATGTTTCTAAAGAGCCTCACCAATGTTCGTCCCGCTTACCAGTAACAATAGCATGAGGCTTGTACTTGGAATGTACAACCGCTAAACGTATGATTTATTTAATGACCATAACACGAGAACGAGCATCTTTTTTAGAACCTTTGCATGATGAAGGGACGACCGCCTATATAGTAGATTTTCAATTTTACTGAGACTCCTTGCATATTGGACGAGGGTGTATTGATTTGGGTTCAAACCCCGGCCATGCAGACACCTTGGCCATGTTGCCATTACAACACATATCTGTCCATGTTACAAAGTTCCTTTCCTGTACAGAATCGTCTTACTGGAAAATGATGCATTCGTTATACAATGGTCTGTTATGATGTGAAGGACTTATGCCTGTTTTGCCGGGGTGTCAAATCCGTTTTGCACTATCTCTTAATACAAGTTGTGCCCCATTTTTTAGGGGACAAATAAAAACTTAGTTTGTGTTATGTGTGCATCTGATATAAGAATGCATGTTATTTCCCCAATGCTGTGATAAGAAACTGATAATTTGCAGTGTCAAAAGTAATGTTATGTTCAGCAAATAACAACGTTTAATGAAAAAATGCGGACAGGTTTTTTCATCCTGATCCTTCAATTGAAGCTCCATCTGTCTTATATAGATATTGAAATAATGTTTTGTAAGGTACCTCTTACCTCGCACGGTGAATGGACAGACTAAAACTTTTAATGAGGTCCTCAATTATTTTGAAATCTACTATAGTAAGTAAATGGCTCCAAAAGTTGAATTCTCCCTAGTTTTCAAAGAGATAACTCAACCCACTATGATAACCGCTTAATGACATTCATGCCATATTCCTTGGTAATCACGTATTTGTTCTTCAATACAAATGAAAGGAAAGTCGGTACTTCTGCTCATCCTGTACTTTCAACTTCATTGGATTGGTCAGAGACTCTGAGTCAGTTATGATATAACTACGGCAAGTAATCTAGAACGTTTGCAATTTAGGTATAGTATTAAACATGTCAAATCTCTAAACACTCGGCGTAAAACACCTAGACCGTTAAATACCCCAGAAAGTTTTAGATTTTAAACATGTTAGGATGTAACGTGCTTAGAGCAGCCTCCGTGAAGACCAAGAATGTATGTGATGTTTGGTGAATGCAAAGGGTATCTTGCTGAAAAAAGACACAGTGTGTATATTTTAAGTAATCCACCTGGTCCGGAACCATGCACCCTTGGACACTTTGAGGTATGGGAGATCACAGGTATCTAAGGTGTATTAAAATCTCCTATATAAAATATATATTAAAATTATAAATATCCACTTCCATTCTTCCTTATCCATGTAGTAAATGGTCAATGGTTACGTGGCTTACTAATGGCTATTTGACGATCTTAGGCCAAAATAGTCAAAATGATAAAATCTTTTGTACCATGGGTCCATTTTCAAATCCCCTACGTGATGACGATGTCACTATTCTGAATCTGAAAAAAGCTATAGTTGCTTTATATAATAATGTACATTGAGGTATAAATAATCGCTGAAACAACCCTATTGTTACGTGGCCTTTGAACCTATTTTACGTCATAGCGTCATATCATTAAATGGCACAGGCAATTGTTTTATAGAAATATGGAATTTCTTAAGTTTGCTCTCAAATGATAGACTAGGACCATTGAAGAATACATATATTTTTACAACACCAAAAATACACAGCACAACAGATAAAGCATTAATAAGAGGTTAAAGAGTTAATTTGTAGGCTACCTTTTGAGTTTGCCGTAATTTAATCAACGAAAAATGTCTAATACATGAATATCATAAAAACACGAGACTCCATTGAAATAGATAAAGAAGCCGACAAAGGGGCAAACCAACCGGGAACGAAGCAAGACGGGTAGGGAGGAGCGGCGATCAATAGGAGCAACTACCGCAGGGAATGAAAAATCTCAATATTATGCTCCTAGTGATTGGGACACTACGTTCTTATCTATATGGTCTAACACTACTCGACTGTGATAAAGACAACAAGTTAACCGGAGTGCTTTGTATTATAAGTCAGATATTTAAATATTTAAAAGTAATGAAATCTAGATTGATTTTTGGTGTATGTGTTAGTGTTTGTGACCTCACTTTCCGCAACCAAAGACTCATAGTGGTTTTTTAACACCTATAGGGTTCGAAGTCACCATTACGGTGGTGGTGGTGGTGGTTGGGACAGGGCTGGTGTCCATGACACAATTTTCAAAACCAAAATGCAACTAAAGCATTCTTTGATAAAAGGCATACCACAAGAAAATATAGTCCAAGTGATTTTCACTTTTTTTCCTAATTGGAAATATTAGGTATTTTGGATAGTAGTTGTTGAATTTAAATAGTACGTTAATTGGAGAATTGAAAAGGTAATCTGTCATGTTCCCGTTGTTTCAGTTTCTGGAGATTGCAAACCTGCGTACCTTAGACAGTGTGCGTTGTCTAAATTATGCGACTGATGAGAGTCTTCAGACAATGTCCGCTGTCCGAAAAGTGCCTCTTGATTTTGGGATTGTTTGGAACAATTACACTGTTTTTTCAGGAATCGAGATTCCCTTTTTTCTACTTAAGTAAACGTTTGCATGGCCTTTGGTTTGTATCTTTGTTATCGTTTTCATTACGATTATCGCACACAAGTGTTATCAAGATGTTCATAATACGCAGCGCCATCTTTTGGCCATTTTCAATTATACTTCGCCACATTAATTGCTACAGTTGCAGCAGCCGTAGCGGCATTCCATGTGAAATTAAAAAACTAGACGAACCACTCAACTGATTTCAATAAGTAACATGTCGTTGCAATCCTAAAGGAATCCCATCTTAAGAATTTGAAAATATTATATATGTATCAGTTGAAAAACGACGAAAAATTGTGGTTTTTTTTCATGCAAATTTACGAACAACAACTTTAAAGTGCACCGGTCACCAATTTTAACTTCCTGCCCACAATACAATATTTCTTAAGTAGTTCAAATGTTGTTCTAACCGAACCTAACATAAAACATTTCTACAATTGACCAACTTTCTGAATTTGTCCAATTCGCAAGTGCTTTATATAAGTACTCTGCAAGACTTTTCCGTTGTATTTAACACAGGCTGGGCGGAGTCAAGATCAGAATCATCATCGTAAGTTTGCCTGTTACGTCGCTTTCATACGTGGTTATTGCGTGACTGCATAATGAACCTATTGTAAGGTGTGCGGGACGGTAATAATGATCAAAAAGACGCTTTTGTTAACCTGGGCGCATCAAATTTTTTTCTGTAGTCTGATACATTTATGGTAATGCTTATAGGGCCGTATTCCTCACACGATGTTAATAAACGTGGTAGGCCGGAACTATGGTTACCTACACGCCAGTTAAAAAAACCTCAGGTTAAATATATTCCAGTCGTTTAGCTAACCACGATATTTGAACTCAGTAAATTCATCCACCGCACTGTGACTTATCTTCGCCTATAATATTAGTGCGGTCACATAATTATTCAAATAATACCTTCTGTAGTTTTGAATTCTACGCAGAAAGTCCACGGTTAAATTTCAAGAGTCTTGTATTGCAGAAGCTTTAGAATTTGCTCACGATGGATAGAAAACCGAGCCTGCTGCACTTTCTATATCAGTCGATACTCGCATACATTTAGGCCGTCTGATGCAAGTACACACGCATAAAAATAGCAGCTGATGCAAATTACAATACGAAATCAACTGAGGTCCTTAGAAAAAAACAAGATAAGAGCAATAGGGAAGACACTGGTTTAAACCACCTAATCACATAGCTGAAATTCAGGTACTTGATGACCGTGTGCAGTTAAACACGCCTTTAACACCCCCGGCCAAGTCTAAGTTTTAACAACGTTTTAACAACGAATGTTCCTGCTAAAATTGAAACAGCTAGAATTGCATTTATTTTAGCGGGCGTATAAATGCGATTAACCATTGTTAGCTTTAAACTCGTTTGAAATACGGGCTATATGTTTTACGCTTACGATCCGTATGACGTTTGGGATATGATGAAAGTCACCTATACAACTTTATAGCGATTCCTGAATCATTGGCATCACGCATTTTCTCATTTTGGGACATATTTTAGTGGGGGAAGTTTGCAATTACGGACTAGATAGCTGGCCTTGAAATGGTAAGGTAACTTACTCAATAGGCCCCTTGTTCAACTTAACATAATACTCATAGTCGCTGCAGTTATGACTAGTTGAATACCGCCCTACTCACCGTAGTCCAATGTGGCCAAGTGCTCGTTATCAAGAGCCCCTGGGTTTAATTTCCAGCGGGTCAAGATTTTTTCACCTCCCGTGCTATTTTGCTATTTACCCGAGCTTCAATAAAATCGTTCTATTCCGATCATCACATGTAATAATATAATATGCGACTTGTTACATGTATAATAATTGGCCGCTGAGACCTTGGGAGGATGAGGTAGTCATGACTATCCCGTATTCAATATGAACTCAGTCCCAATCCATGTTGGTGGACAAGATGCGAACATTCCAGGACTACACTACCTTCACCTGTCCATCGTGCCATGTTTAGCGATTGCACAGGATCATGACAGGTGAATGTATTGAGTACTTTAATGCGTCTATCTTGTCCACCACATGGCTGCTTATTGAATACGGTCTATAGTGAGATCGCCCTACTATCAACTGGAACCCAATGTTGCGCATGTGGTAGTTCTGTGACCTGTCCCAAAACCCCCTTTTAAAGTTTTGCGCCGATATTCAATCCGTTTAAAATGATGTGAGAACCAAAAATGTGATTTTGTAAGGTCCATAAGTACTGTGTAAAATCAATACGGTCGACCAAAATGGTCACTTTTTGCGCATAACATTCAATCTTTTGCCTTATATGAGAGCAATAGTAAGCTTTTATTCCGACTTCTGACTAGCACGCAAACACACATCCTGCAAAGAGCTACATGGGGGATTTTTACTGAAAAATCTCTTAAAAGACACTTTTTTAGACATTTTTTACATGTTTTCATTTTTTTTCCTTTTTTTTCTAGTTTTTCTCACTTTTCTTAGCCAAGGATTGCGCCGCAGGGCTATATAGTTACTAAACTAAAACATCCTCTTTTCTCACCCCCCCCCCCCCCCCCCCCCCCCCCCCCCCTCTTTACGGAATAAACCGTCAATACTAATTACAGTTTATTCCGTTAAGGACAATTCGTAACATATAACTCTAGTAAAAATACTCCCACAACGTAGAAAAATACACCCACAATGTAAAAATACAGTCACAATGTCTCTTTATCTTGAAAATACACTCAAATGTATCTCTTGTAAGTGCACTCACACACACCAACACACACCACCACCATACCCAGCACCCACACACCCTCAGCCCACACACACACACACACGACACCACACACACGATCTATGCTAACGTTTCAGATAATACACATTGTCAACTTTTGTATGTAAGTCGGGCGCGGGGACGAGTGAAAATGCTTTCAAGTACCCTATACAAATTTATGAAAATTTATGAACGACCGAAAACAAAATAATCTAATACCCTCGAATGAATGTAATAGAATGCTTTATGATTTTTTGTAATATGTTTCTTAAAGGTTTTGGTCTGTTTAATTGTGTATTACTCAATTACAGGCATAACGCATTTGTCGAACATTAAAGGTTAACCACATAACCAACACGTTAAAACGAGGTTATTGAACCCCTTTACCACAAGACACTGTCATCAGTGATTCACTCAAATAATGGATCACCTTTTCAAACTGCCGTTACGAGCGCTGGACTACGTCAGTAACTTTCGATTCGATTCAGTGTCCGATACTACTCCTCTGGACATGCGATTGACTGCGCATCGACATCCATACCCCTACGTTTTTGGTGAGTAATGTTTGTGAATTTCATTTCCTAATGAAGAGCTATTAGCATTGTATTTATGTACATAATGATCAGCATTTAGATACGCGATCAATATTTAAACATTGCAGAGAAGATCTCGTGTGTATCCCATGAATCAATCATCTCTTACAACATTCCATTGTGTGTCGTATTCGGGCCCATTCAAATACATTGTGTCCCCTTCATAAGTCACACATTTGAGCGCCTGATATGGACAGTAAATGTGAGTCCTAATTGATTTGAAGCTGCTTGTTGTGATATTCATTCCTAATGACGCATTGTATTTATTACATAAAGAGCAGCATGTTAAGTATTCGATCAATAGTTTTAACTTGCCGAGTCTCAGAAAAACAGATTACTTTAGATTTATTTTTCAAAATTTCAAACAGAAGTTGATAGCACGTCAAATTTTTGCTTGCTATTCCACTGCCTTTTATCGATTGTTTTGCAACTCAATCGATACTCAAATTTCGGTCACGAAAGTGGCCTAAAGGTTAGACTATTATCACGGTACCGTAACGCGTTATTTGAATTTGGCGAGGAAAGTCTGGTACCGTTGTGCCTTTATATGCATTAGATTCTTGATTTTGTTCATCGATTTGTTTTCTTTAAGTTAAAAATACAATAAGGAATGAAGTTTCAGAAGCCTAAACCTGATAATTTTGATTTTCTTCTTCAAATCATTTCCGCCAGAAGTTCCTATGGGCGTGATCCCAGTCTTTAGTTTTAAATCATAAATCCTGATATGAGTCCTAAAGGTGGCAAAGCGGATTTGCATCATTCCATTAAATGGTTCATCTGTTAGAATATTGACCCTTTGCCATACTATGTGTGGAGGCCCTGCCTGCCCTCCATTGCAACACCAAACGTAAAAGGGCACCTGTATAATCACATGATTTAGCAGGTGAATGTATTTTACTACTGGAATGTGAATGTCTCGCCTTACAAGTTACAACATAGTCGTCTATGGCAAAGTATTTGCAGTATAATTGTAATGTATATAAAAGGGAAGGAAAGTTTGGAGGAAAAGAGTGGGTGAGATGGAAGAGAAGTTTTACCCTACATGTAAAGGTTACGGTTATGACGCAATTTTTGGGGGAAAATTTTTAAAGGAATTTTTTTCTAAATGTGATTTTATATAAAACCCCACTTCTCCTGATACCAAAAACAATATAAATCCTCCCTCGGCTAGGTGGTTGGGTACATAGGAACCGCCCACCCATTGGACAATAGCGAGAATGAAAAGATTGAAATATTTTTATTTAATAAAAAAATTAAAGTAACATTATTGCCTACCAACATAGGCCCTCACACTAGTGTTAGAATAGGTGGGAATCTAATTGATGTACATGAAGCAAATCTATAGACAATGTTAAGAGACTAACTATCTTAACTACTCTATGCACTTTCCCTCACCTCAGTTCTCCCGGAAATGCAGTCATCGCCAAGAGTTAAACACATCGGAGGGCCATTCTGATTCTTATTGAATGGATGCATGGGATGGTAACAATCGGAGAGGCCCAGTCATCGCATACAGGTATGGTTTTCCGTAAAGCGGGTATTTTCCTTATAAACCTTTGACGTGCATTCCATGCTTCTAACTCGAGCGAAAATATGCCAAAGTGTGAAATATACGAGAAATGTTTTTGAATCTATTTTATAGGTATCATCATACGAAAAACCGTAGCCTAACGTATCTTTTGTCGGTTGTACAATCTTCAGCTTTAAACCGATGCGTTATGCGTCGTTCTTACAAATCTGGCGAATAGAGGGTACAGTTAGTTTTCTCTATAGATAATGGTTTTTTAATGATTTCAAGTATGGTGGCGGCCATATGGATGATAAACAAAAATGCCCACATTACAAAATGTGTAAGTACATACTTCCGCCTGAAACAATGGATTGTCGTACTTAACAATAATAATAATTGTCACTTAGAAAGCGCTACAACAAAGTTATCTAAGCACTTGATGGGTCGTGTTGCATTTTTCTATTCATTTACATTGAATACTAGACAATAGTGTACGAGTATTAGCAGAGACGTAAAAGATTATGAGGCAACAGGGGTGCAAAAAGTTGTTATTCCCTCAGGACAACATGGCAATGTTCACAGATCGACACCTGACAAGACTTTACAACCATTTCCTTGGAGGAGCGGCGATCCCAGCTCCCACATTTTTTGCACCCCTGATGAGCAATAGATTATCAAGTATGGTCTCTACAGCATGGCGTAGAACTGCATTCCATAATGGGATGAATAGTCGCAATCGCAAAACCTTAACTCGACAAACTTCCTCACAGAAAAGGGTGGTACCGTTAATGAGCCCTTTCTCCGTAATTACAATGTGCAAATGTTTTTCAATGGGAGAAGGCTTGATACACGAGCGAAGCTAAGTAGACGAGTCTGGTAATGGATTGAACGAGTCAGTCATACTGATTTACTGAACAGCTGAGTGTACTTAAACACCATATTTCTCAAACAGCGATTGTGGGGCTTCATGTGCGAAAAACATAATATTAGAAAGCTCAAAATTATTTGGAAATGTTACAATGGTCATGGAACACAAATTCAATGAAAACCGTGTTCCTCGACCGTCAGTCAATTAAGCGTGACCTCTTCAAGAGTCCAACAATTCCTCGATAGTTTGGGAGAGACGTTGCCCACGAATTCCAATTATTGCAATTTGTTGATATTGATGATGAAGACACATCGCTCTTTTAAATAATCATCTTATCATGTGAAATTCATGTAATATCTGTTCGCAAGTTAATTGGTGTGGTGGTGTTCACGTGTAGGGAAGCTCAAGTGTGTCACTTTCGTCTTTATCCCTAGATAACGATCGTGAACCCAGGATAAGGAAACCTTATCTGGGGTTAACGATTCGTTAATTGGAGATCCCAAGCCGAACCCGATAACGCCGCCTTATCGGGGTTCACAATCCTTAATTGTAGATCAGAAAGCTTAACTCTAAATAACGATAGTTATCTTGGGTTAACAAACCTTATCTTAGGTTTACCAGGCGTTATTTTGGGTTTTAACACCGCTGAACCCAAATAACGATCCTTATCTGGGATTAACAATCCTTATCTAGAGATAACATAGCTTATCTCTAAATATCGATCGTTATCTGGGGTTCACAATCCTTATGTGCTCGTTTTTGGGTTAACAAAGCTGATCCCTAAGAAAACGATCGTGATCTTGGTTAACAATCCTTATCTTAGGTTAACAGCCTATTATCATTGGGTTAAACAAAGCTGTCCCTAATACATCGTTCTCTTGGGGTTACAATTCCTTATCTTAGTTTTAACAGCCGTTTCTTGGTTAACAAAGTTGATCCCTAAATAACGATCGATATCTGGGGTCCACCAATCCTTATCTTTGATTAAACAAAGTGACCCTAAATATCGATCGTTATCTGGGGTTACAAAGCTGATCCTTATTGCGATTGTTATCTGGGTTTAACAATCCTTATCTTAGGTTAACAGTCCGTTATCCGGGTTAAAACAAAGCTGAACCCGAAATAACGATCGGTATCTGGGGTTAAAACAATCCTTATCCTGGTTTAACAAGCGAACCTTAAATAACGGTCCTTATATGGAGTTAACAATCCTTATTTGTCCTTTATCTGGGGTAACAAGCTGATCTATAAGACGACATCATCTGGGGTTTAACAAATCCTTATCTTAGTAACAGTTTGGTATCTTGGGTTAACAAACCTTAACCCTAAATACGATCGTTATCCTGGGGTACAAGCCTTATCTTAGTTTAACAGTCGTTATCTGGGTTACAACTTATTTTAGTACAATTGTTATCTGGGGTTAACAAACCAACCCTAAATACGATTGTTAACTGGGGTTAACAATCCTTTCTTGAGTTAACAGTCGTTATCTGGCGTTAACAAACCTGATCCCTAAATACGATCATTATCTGGATTAACAATTCTTCATCTTGGGTTAACACAGCTAGCACCCTAACTAACGATCGTTATTGGAAGTAACGATCCTTAGTGTCGGTTATTTGGGTACACAAAGCGAACCCAACCCTATAACGATTTTATCTGGGGTTAACAATCCTTATCTTATGTTAACAGTTGTTATCTGAGGTTAACAAGCCTGATCCCTAAAGAACGATCGTTTCTGGGGTTACAATCCTATCTTTATCTTGAGTTAAAGGATCGTTTATTGGGTTCAGATTGTTATCTTAGGTTAACAGATCGGTATTGGGGTTCAGCTTTGTTAACCCAATATCACGACCGTTATAGGGTCAGATTTGTTATTCTTAGTTAAGCATTGTTCACCCCAGATAACGATCGTTATTGGGGTTCAGCTTTGGTTACCCACGATAAGCCTGTTTGGGGTTCACTTTGTTTATTTTGAGTTACGGATCGTTTTTGGGTTCCAATTTGTTACTTAGGAACAGATCTTTATTTGGGGTTCCATTTTGTTAACCCAAGCTACGACCCGTTATTTAGGGTTCAGATTTGTTATCCCTAGATAGCCTTTGGTTACCCCAGATAACGATCTGTTATTTGGGGTTCAGCTTTGTTAACTATAGATAAGACCTGTTATTTGGGGTTCCACTTGTTATCTTGAGTTAACGAATCGTTATCCCTAGTTAACGATCGTTATTTGGGGATAACACTCTCTTATCTTAGGATCAGGCGAAATGATACACTGAGCTTCCATACACGTGCGTCTACAGCTTGCATAGAGGTACGACTTGTCTTATTGGACTTCGGTGTTTGCCTTCAACACATCTATTTCTCCTGCATGCAGCTTCCCAATATTCTGCCTCTCAGTCAGAAAGTTGCTTGAGAGTAGTCTTTCTCTGCTTGTCCTCTTGCGTGACTCTACACCATTATGTTGAATCTCCCTCTTTTCCCTTTTAGCAATCTCAACCGCCTCGCTTTCCGCGTCCAGATATTGGAAGAGATTTTCTTACAGTCCTTAATGATTGTATCAATTGCTAGGAGACAATTTCAGTAACTCCACAATAATCTTGTTCCTCAATCATCAGTTGTTTTCTTGTACTTAGTTGTGAACACCCAGGTTTCTGCCCATACATCAGTACTGATTCAACTGCAATTTATATATTTCTTGTACCTGATTTTTCCAGATCCCATCCATACATCTCGATACTTTCCATGTCTTATTTCCGTATGTTACTTCTTTTTTACTTCAAGTGATAGAAGCCCAAGTTAATTTAAGGTCATCAACGACCTCAGGGGTCCATTTCCCGAACGCAGCGTAAGTCCGTGTATACTATGTCATGCCTGAGTGGACTAATTTGTCCAAAGCAAACTGTTAACT
The DNA here is from genome assembly GCA_023653785.1 of Ophioderma brevispina. Lineage (NCBI taxonomy): Eukaryota > Metazoa > Echinodermata > Ophiuroidea > Amphilepidida > Ophiodermatidae > Ophioderma > Ophioderma brevispina. The sequence continues at coordinate 25,872 of JAMKCH010016954.1, forward strand.
GGTATGAAAAGGTCTGGTATGTAGGACATACGCTGAAGTTAGTAATACAGTAGGGTTACGCACGATTTTGGGGAACGGGCCCCAGGTCACTACCATCCCTGTCTTGATTCATTTGTCTTGGGCTTCTTAACATTCATGGCTTAGTCTAAAGGTGATTGCTGCTTTCTAACAGTTGTAGCAGTTTTTCCCTCTCGAATTGTCAGCCAATAGTGCGATGTCCATCTTCGAATTGTGGTATTTTCTGTGGGCTTGAGCCTATCTTGCTTTTAGTTTTGTTTTAAAGATCAAAGTAAATGACTACTACGAGAAAATGGGCGGAAGCGTATCCCCTTTAACATCCTTGTTACTAAGTCTTCAGTGAGTGGAAAAGTGGTGCACTGGGTTTTTGCAAGGGTTTCCAACCACTGTCACAAGTTCTCTGGTGCTTCATATGCTCCAAGAATGTCCAAGCATATAAGTTATGTATACTGTAATCATGTCCATATACAGCATGGGGGGGGTCATTAGACCTCGGGTTATTGTAATTTGGTATGATTTTAAATTTAATTTAGAATCGGGATTCACGAACGAACAGCCCAACTTGTTTTTTTACATTGGATACTACTACATACTAGCATAGGAAAAATAAGCATGGTTGATGTCTGTTCCTAAAGTCAACGCATAGGACGGTCCCAGTCCACATAACCATTATCTAAAGAGGAATATGAAAACAAACTAAAGTAATAAAATGTTTTAAATAACACTTGCAGGGTGTCTTCAAAGACTGTCTGACTCTTGGATATCCGTGAAATAGTAGAAGGGTCTTAGTACAATTATTGAGAATTTTGTTGAGGTTGAGACCGGAGGTACAATGTGTCAGCGTAGCGCTGTGAGAATGGCGAGGTGGCGAAGGACTGAGATACCCTTAATCAAGGCCAATTATTAGACGACATCGCTGGGATGCAATATTTTGTGTACGTGTTGGTGTGTGGTGTGTGTTTGTGTGGGCGGTGTGTAGGTTGGTGTGCATGTATGTCAACATACGTTTTCCGACTACTCCATGGATAATCGAGCGTAAACAAGGGACTCAAAGCCCTTAATTTGGGTACGATTCCCTTATCTGGTTTATTTTGTAAACACAAGATAAGGCTCCTTATCTTGGTAACGGCGTTATCCTAGGTTTAGGTTAATTATCTTTGTGAACCCCCAAGATATCGCACCTTATCGTAGGTTTAAGCCTTATCTGAGGTTTACCTTTGGATCTAGGATTTACGGTGTGGATCCCCCGATAAAGCGTCTGTCCTGGATGTTACCCCCGGTTTACAATCTTATCTGGGCTTTACGTTTGTTATCTGGGGTTTAGATAAGGCGCCTTATCATGGGTTTACAAAGTCAAACCACAGATAATGAATAGTAACTCAAGATAACGAATCGTAAACCCAATATAACGAATCCATAACACCCACGATACGGCTCTTATCTCAGTTTTACGCCCTTTATCAGGGAAAGGTTCGAAATGGGCACTTCGCTTCCATATACGCGTGCCAGCTAGAGCTATACCACACAATATAATACAGAGTTGTCTGCATGTGATTCAAGTGGATCACTTTACCTTATCGAGATTAGGGAGCGTATCTACCAAAATAACGCTCCGTTAACACGGATACTCTTCGTTATAGAGCGGGAGCAAGGACTTGTGTCAAAAATCATCGTCATGTCCCCACTAATCTCAACTTTGACACTTGAGTAGTTAGTATGGACCCTTATATTCAATGCAAGATAGGTAGTGGTGTCAAATTGTGGTGTCACTTTCAATAGGGGCCAATTTAAGTTTACCGGGAGTGCAAACTTTAAATTACTCCAAGCGTGTAAAATTTGCCATATGTCCGTCTAGTACAAAAAAAAATGATAGTTTGTCCATCTATGACCCTTGCTCTGGAGTTATTGGGTAAAATCGCTTCTAAAAGTGTAAAAAGGTCAATTTCATTTGTACAGGACGGTCAAAATCAGAAGTGCTCCAGTTTTGTAAAAATGAATCAAATGTTCATCTAGCGTAATGTGTCAAAATAAGGAATAGTTGTAGCATCTGCAATGCATGGTATCATGCTATGTGAAAAAAATAGGTCATGGGCGCAAAATAATCCAATGGCACTGACCTTCTTTGACCTTTATCTCGGTCAAGCTAAACATTTAACATAATCAAAAAATATACTTTTTGGGAGTCCTCATGCAATAATTGGCAAAGCATTTAAAATATAATCAGCATAACTTTCAATGTTGACACATGTACAAATTGAGTTTCACCTTTTTTTGCACTTTTAGCCATTTACGCCAAAAACTCTTAAAACACTGGTCATAGATGGGACAAAAGTATACATTTTGGGAATCTTGTGGACTAGAGGACAATATGGACATACATTTCAACATGAATTGGAGTTAAGTAATTAAAAGTTTGACCCTGTGCAACTTAAATGGCCCCTATGAAAAAGTGACAACACAATTTGACACCACTAACTACTTGGCATTGATGTAGAGGGTTCCATTACTAAATGCTAAAGTGTCAAACCTAGGATGTAGGCGGGCATGAACCAACTCCCTAAATAAGGACCCTTACAATATTTCTGCTCCTGCGTCTTTAATGAAGATTAACAAAAACGAGCAAAATGTGATCATAGCTTGAGTAACACATCTTGGGACAAGGTCGCTAATCTCGAGATATGGCCATTTAACTCGAGATAACAAAGTGAACCCCAAATAGCGCCCTTGGCTGGAGTTACCAAAGGCTCTGCACATTCTTTGAAAAGATCCCCAAGTAAGATATAAACGAAAAACACTTGTTAATATGTGTATTTTATATATATCTATATTAAAATTGTTTCATTTACCAGCAGAATATATGTTTATACGTTTTTATAGAAATATGGCGTTTCGTTTTAGCAACCTCTTCCACCGCAAGATTCAAGGCAACAAATGTCACGTTACCAAAAACAAAAAGGATTGAATGGAAAGTAGTATTCAATTAAAAATATCAAAAATATTTCACCGTATTTGACTACATTTAATATTGTAGCTAACCTTATGACCCGAGAATAGATTGTTCCCCCTCTTTCTAATGAATTTGAAACGGACCAATGAGCTCAGTCGGTAGAGCGACGGAACTGTTGCTCGACATAATTCGTCACAACGTACATTTTGTGGGTTTCGAGCCTCTCTGTTATTGAGTTAGCTGGTAAATAAGACGAAATCGGCATTAAGATTTTGATGCATTGCGGGAAGGTTTTGCGAATTTTTAGGACTCCTGACCTTGGACAAATCAAGATTATGGTTTTACATTAATTATGATTTTGAATATTCCAGGCAATATAGCCAATTAACGAACTATGCCTAAAGTATTCGAATGAATAAAAAGTTTTGTATTTTAAATATCAAAACATGTCTTAGAAGTATTTTTCGAAATTACCAAAAGGCCATTTTCCTGGAAATATTGACGGGGTTTGAAAGGTCAGGAGGCCTAAAAATTTACCGAAATTTACAATGCCGATTTGGCTTTATTCATGGAAAAGAAATTCACTGTTAATTTGCCTCTTGACATGAGTGAAGTGGGGAGTTTCCTGTGATGGGTTTTATGTAGGCTGAATCGTAAGATTGATTGGTTGATTGATTTTTTTTTATTATTCCATTTATTTAGATATTTCATGTATCTTTTATTTATTATTGTTATTAGCGCCCAGATAATGATACAAACGGTGCAGTACAAGGATTGGTCGAATATCGTGTGTTCTACAAAAAGCAAAAACAGAACAGTATCTACCAAAGTGAGTCTAGCCCAATAAACGACCAGCGGTTTACTTAACCCAAATCATGCGAACACATACACCGAGTATGCGATATATATGACCATGACCAAAATTTTGAAAGGCACGGGAGTTGAAAGTAACTCCATTAGCATTTACTCACCAGAGGAAGGTAAAAATATATCTTTATATAATAATAATAATAATACTAAGAGTGGAATAGGGGAATATTAATTATTCAGTAGTTTATAATACGGGTCTTTTTGTTATTTTTAAGTTATAGCCGTTGTTATCCACCTCATTTTGCATAAAATACTATCCACATATCCTGGACGGAATAAAGCGCACACAAAAAGTTCCTTAAGGGGATACGAAAATTCCCGGGGAAAATTTCCCCTAGGCCCCTTAAGTCCAACTTTATTGAATAACAAAAGATAATTCCCCTTATAAACTATTGTCTAATAATAAGGAATAATAATAAAGAACAATGTTCACCAGATTGAGGATTACGATATATTGCTGTATTCTACTGATTTTACAAGTGTAGTAGCAAAAAAAAGCAGACATCAATAATACTAGGAATGTGAACATTCAGAGAAATTTAAAACTAGTTTTTGAGCCTGTTTTGATGCGATGACATCCAATAACAACTTACACAATAATTTTATCCCCCTGGCTTGAAATGCAGCGGGAATATTGCAGAGTGGCGAATGTTGTATGTATGTGTGGGTGTTGTGTTCCAGTTTGGTTAGGTTTCGTTTTTTGCAATCTCGTCGAAAAGTTTGAGTTCCGATTTAAACCAGGACTGGGGTAAGGTACAATTAGGGGTTGGGATTGATGTAAAGGTCATAGGACCAAGGTAACTGGTGGTTAAAGCTGGCCCAGGTGAAGATCGCAGGTTACGGTCGCAACGTTGGTTGCTCTCTACAGTATGTCTGGTTGACCTGGTTTATTATTCACCCTCCTAAATAGACCCCAGATAAATGAGAGCTTAACAGCTTTAAAGTAGGTAAAATGGCCGCAGGCGCAACATTCAGAATTGTTTTCATTACTACGAACCCTATTGGATGAGAATAGTAGCAATAGTTGAGAGGTATATAATATTAGGTTTTAAAGTCCACAGATACTTG